>BQNB010000306.1:55609-91496 GCA_026074375.1 Tanacetum coccineum
AGCTTCAATCCTTAGCATGATTTTAGGAATCCAATATCCTAAATCTTATCGACTAACGTTTATCTTTGAGCATACTTAATAAACGACTTTAGATTTATGTAGAGACCCTTCTTAAAACATTGAGGACAATGTTCAGTTCTAGTATGGGGGGATCTTTCGATTTGATTATGCTTGCAGTCGTTGTTTTCACGTAATCCTGTTTTTACCACCAAAATACCAAAAAAATGAAAAATTTAAAAAATTTTCAAAAATAAAATAAGTGTTTTGTCACAATGTTTGACTTTCCTGCTAGGTAGAATAAAAATAAATATTGACTCGATCGAGCGTGTTGAGCTCTTAGCTTTGTCCCTTAACCTTTATAAACTAGACTAAGCTAATTTATTTGACTAAGCATTCGCGGATTCTTTTTATTAAAGATTTTTGCGAAGAACAAGGAATGATATAGTTAATTATGAGTTAGATGCTAAACAAGGATTATTTGGAAATCTTACAAGCTCATAAGTGTAGTTTGTGGCTATTTCTCCCATAAGCTCCTAACCTGACTAATAATAAGTGCTATTTTCGAAAATTAAACTTAAATCAACGATTTTTGAAGCTTTATTAATGTAGTCGATAACAATAATTTATTTAGTCTTAGTTCAAATTTATACTTAAATTTTCTAAAAGAAATTTTCTCTATATCGTGGTAATATAAAGTGTTAAAAAAATGAGGTAATAATAATAATAATAAAAACTGTGGGCTGATAAAAGTTTACTGCCTCTTGCCGGCTCACAACCGATGTGGCAGTCTTCAAAAGAAGGCCCATAGTAAGAATAATAATCCGAGACTGATAAAAGTTTGCTGCATCTTGCCGGCTCACAACCGATGTTGCAGCCTTCAAAAAGGTCGAGGATTTCCGAAGCCGAAATAAGACAACTGGATCATGGTCGGCTCGCATACCGATGTGACAGTTCGTTTAAAGGGTGGAGGTTATAAGTATAATTATATTAATGTTAAGTGTAATATATGTGATTTAATAAATATAGGGAAAATCTCTTTTTCTTAAATTTAAATATGCTTTTGAACTAAGACTATTTCGTTTTAAGTTGTGGTTTTTCTAAATGAATTGTTTATTTAACGGGAAGCCTAAGAGTTTTTGAAACCGAAGGTCCGTGAGTTCCGATACTATTCTCTGTGGGGTGTCAAAAGCCTGGTCACCTAAGCCGGTCTCGGCTGGGATGTGCCGAGAAGAAAGTCGCTACATGGAATGATCTCGCCTTCAAAATCATAATTCTTGGGTGGAACGTAAAGCATAGAAATATTGCAATTTTCTTAAAAAGGTTGATCCATGGTTGAAATTCGAAATAAGCACATTCACCTAAGATATAATAATTATTGGGAGTGAAAAGTTTCACAAGTTACAAGTATGAATAGTGTTAGCATCTTAACTTATATTTAACGGTGATTTCGTTTTTAAGCTTGGTTTTGGACAAGTGAAAAATCGGGGACGATGAATTTATCCTTTTGGGCATTTTAGGATTAAATTGCTTCTTGTTCTATGACCCTAAAGGTTATCAAAATAACGAAAGTCAAAACATTTTAGTTAGATTGCTTAAAAAGAAGAAATATAAAAATAGATAGAGAAATAAAAGTGTGTAAAATTGGTGAAACGGGGCGTTTCAAAACTATTAATTTCTTAATCCCCTTAGATGAGCACTTAGCTACTTTTCGAGGTGATTAGTTTAGGGGGATTGGAATTTTTGGTTTTAAGCGTGTATTTATAACATTGCGTGAGAACACGGCAATAGCTTAGTGCGGGGGAATTTGATGTGTGCTAAAACATACATCATTTATACCCCGGAAAACACTAATAAACGGACTAAAAACATGGAATATGATAAATATTATTGCAAATATGTTTGTTTTTTGTTTTTATGTCTTGCAGGTACAAAGGATTGAAAACGAAGCAAAAAAACAATGATTTTTGGGTACGCAACGAGGGCATTTGAGCAAAAGTACGAGATCTAGAGCAATTAACGAAGATTATTGAAGCCCAAAGTAATAAACCCAGCCGAGCCCAACAACTAAGTCCAACGAAGCCCAGCCAAACCTAACAAGACAACAAGTCCACTTAGCCCTAGCGTGCAAACAAGTCTGGCCTTATGTTTTGCATTCTCAACTGGATGGTTACAATTGGTGTGACGTGGAGAAGTGTGAGCCATACTAGTTTTCTTGAGCAAAAATATTTATAAAGAATATAAAACCAAAGAACATCAACAACATGAGGGCGCCACTTTTTTAGTTCTATTAACTTTCATATTTTTTAGTTTTTAGTAGTATAAATTAGTTTTAGCCTATAAATTTTGTATTGATCTTTATTTAAGGTAAAGTTTTAATCATTATTAGTTTATGTTTATGTTTATGTTTATGTTTTATTAATTTCAAGTTTTAATTTTTATGTTTTAGTTAATGATATTTTACCCGTTTAATCCTTATTAGTAGAGCCTTTTATACATTTTTATGTCTTTAATCTTTTAAAAAAAAGGTCCTTAGTTTTTCTTTGTGATTCATCAAGTTTCAACCTTTGCTAATACTGCATTGGTCATCACTTTTGTTTTTTTGGTCTTCATTTTGTAGTGACAGTAACTTTGAGTTTCAATGTGATGTCCATTTATTTTCTTTTATATAAGCCATATATCAGTTTAACTTTTTTTGTTTTGTTAAAATTTATCATTGTTGAACATTTTTAATATTAAATTGTAGTTGTCCAATATGATTTTCACTAAGCTTCTTTTTAGTAAAGAAATTGATAGGTATTTAGTTGTGAATTTTATTGTCTCAAGCGATGAGGTGTTTATGAAATCGATGAGCAATGTTATGGGTTATTAGCTTAGAAACGGGTATTTTTTGGTGTTGCAAGTTATTGTACCGTCTTATTCGTTATTAGCCGATATTTGATCTTCAACTTAGGCAATGAGCTTATGGGTCTTATAAGCTTGTTCTACACTTAAAGTTTATGTTTAGCGAGTTGATTTATATATGCTTGTTAAGTAAGTTGTGTCTAGTGACTTAAGTGTGGATGAAAAAGTGATTTGCTGATTAATAATTTTTGGATTATTTAGATTTCTTATTTGAATATTTTGAAGGGCAAAAGCCGGAGAAATAATCAAACATCAAATCTAGTAATTAAGACTTTTATAAGATATTGTTTTCAAAATAGACCAACGTCGTGAGAAAATAATACTTTTATGGGTGTTAATTCGTCATCATTTAAAGTAATTTGTACCAAGATAAAGGTTTGTTTTCAATATAAACCAACGTTGTGAGAAAATGGTTTTTAAACGGTTACCAATTCTTTATTATCTCTTTACTTCACATTTAATTATCGATTCACATCACCTGACAAGCATATCCATTTTAGTTTTATTATTTTAGCTTATTTTTGTATAGAATTAGTATAATTAAAAACCAAAACTAAAAAGATAATCAAGCATGATACGAAAAACACTAACGTAAATCTCAAATTCAATTCTCGTTGGGATACGACTTCGGGAGATTTAATTATTACTTTTTCTAAAAGTGATTCTTATTTCTAATGGGATACTTGATATTATATACATACGGCTAGTACGTATTTATACGAGATCAATTCCTGACATAATCGTGAATTTCCATTCACCTCTCACCGAGGAGAACGATACCCGTGTTGATTACTTATTATTCTTTCCTAAGAATAATTTGTATGATACTTAGCTTACGTATACGTATATGTAATATATATATTATATACATTTGAGGGTTATTTGTTTGATACATATTTAGACGATTATCAAAATGGCGCCGCTGTCAGGGAGAGGTGTAGCAATTTTTGCGGGATTGTTTGTATTCGAGCCTTGAAGATCCTTTCCCCGTGAAAGTTTTCGTTTTATTTTATATAAAAATACAAAAATATTTTACACTTCTATTCTTATTTTCTTCTATTTTAATATTAAAAATAATCGTTTGATAATTGTCGTTACGACTCACCTTTAGATTTACAAACTATAAGAGAGGTTTAAGGAGGGTCGATCCAACGAACTTCGACCCGAAAGGAGAAGGTTTTTAAAAGCTTCGCGCATTACACCTCCCTCTGCTTCCATTGGTGACGTTTTCCCGAGAGCTACCGTGCAATTTTAACTTTCGGTTACCAAAAATATTTTTCTTATTTCTTTTTCTTATGTTTTATTTGAAAAATCTATAAATATTCTTCTTTATCCTCTTATTCGTTTAATTCTTATTATCTTAACCCTCTTATCCGATAATTCTTCAACATGTCTTGGTTTTCAAGATACTCGTGGTATGGAGGATCGTTTAATGGTAGAAATTGTCGGCATTGTACCAATGTGAGTTTCGAAGATGAGCCCGTCTATGACTTTAATCTAAATTCTTATAATCAAACTCCTGATTTTTCTAACCCACCTCACAAAAAAACCCCGAAACAACTTTCGATCAACCACTTTCATTTTTTCATATAAAGATCTGTTAGAAGATGGTGACTTGTCGATTGGTAATACATTGTGAGGTGTGGTAATTAATCTTGTGAAGATTTTGTCATTTTCCAATCAGACGCTTGAAATCATGTCCGTTTATTATTCAAATCCGAATTCTTTCAATGATCCTCCAAATATTTTCCCCCACCCTCCACAACCCTAGTACGAGACATACTTGTGTGAGTTATGAGGAAATAATTCTCATCATGGTCATGATTGTCCAGCATGGTTCCCGCTTGTCTATGAGTAGGAACCGAGCTACAATCAAAACTTTGGTGATAATTATTATACATAAAAATCACCGAGTTGTCCACAACAATACTTTTGTTGTGAAAAATGCGGGGGTCCTCATGAAAGTTTTCAGTGTCAGCCGATGAATCAAAACTATTTTGAGCCAAACTATTTTGGTTTTGACCAACCCCCACAGTATTCCATCAATCATCAGCCTCCGAGTATTCAAGAGAACCTTAATCAAAAAAAGATGTATGAACTTCTTTAAATGATGCTTTCATTTTGTGAAAAGTTACTTCAACAAAAGCAGGCGGCTAGCATCGATCAATCACCTCTTCAAGAAATGACTATCCAAGATATGGAGGATCTAAAGCAGCATTATTTAGTTGAATGTTAAGTTTAAGTAATGACTTACAGATTAAAGATTATCGTAATGAGAAAATAGATATTCGTTTTAGAAGGGAATGTGAAAGTATGATTGATGAGCTTAAAGGTAAATTCAATGGAATGAGTATTGAGATTAATAAAAAGAAAGAGCTTCAGCATCTAGAGCAAGTGGCTAATCTTAGTACTTATCCTTCGCAACATTTAAAATCTTTTTGCTATTATGACGATGATAACTATGATTACGAGAAGAGTACTATTCCTTTGAATGCAATTGATTCTCAAATACCTCCATCTAATGCAATCACACCCGTCTTACCGACCATAGAGCCCAAGGACTCTCTAAGTATGGGGGACGAGCATCTTAGCACTATTCCTGAAAAGGAATCGGACAAAGTAATAAAGTCTAGTGTTGAGAACCTTGTCCCAATCCCAAGTGAGTCCAATGATTTAACCGATTACGGAAGTGAGTGTGATATGCCCGTTTGTGATGATTCTTCTTCTAAGAATGACAGTTTAGATGATATCGTTTCTATTCCACCAAGAAAAGAAATTGATCACTTAGATGCCATACCCGATTCAGTACCATCTTTGCTTAATCGTGCTAATTCGATAATTTTTCTTATCGAGGAGTTCACCGGTAAACTCGCTCCTATCGATCCAATTCCACCGGGAATTGTTGAAGCCGATCCGGAAGAAGATATTCGTCTAATTGAAAAATTGTTGAAATGATTCATCTCCTCACTCTTTGGAAGAACTTAATTTTGAGATTCTTGATGCTATTATCGAATCTTTCTACCCATCTCCTATCCCCCATCGAGGATAGTAACTCTCTTATGGAGGAGATTGATATATTTCTTGCTCTGGATGACTCGATACCACCAGGTATTGAGAATGACAAATATGACTCGGAGGGGGATGTTCTTTTTCTTGAAGAATTACTTAACGATGATTCTATTTCCCTTCCTGAGTATGAATCATTTTACGTTGATTTTTATAATGTTCCATCATCTCCTCGTCCTCCTGAAAAACCTCCAGATGATGATGTTTACTTTGATATTGAGCCTGATACGGGAGTTTTGACTACAAAAGTGGTGGATGATATTTCTGATAACTCGACAAGAGAACTTTATGTTCATGTGCCTAATGTTTTACCCACCCTTCCCACCCTTTATCTAGTGTTTGAAACTTTGCTTCCATTTTCATCCGAAAATGAAGACAAATTTTTCAATCCTGGAATTCTCATTTCAAAAAAGGAGAAATCTCCTCATCTTCTATCTCATCGGAGCTTTAAAGTTTTTCCGCTTATTAATGATTCTGAAAGCCCGATGATGATTTATGGAAGGGACATTCCTATCTTGGATGTTCCTTATCTCCATTTCTATCCTCCTTGACTAAATCAAGTATGGGGGATCAAGTTAGGCTTGTGACTCGGTTAACAAAAACAAGCGCTTAGTGGGTGGCAACCTATGCTTATCCCTAGTAGTAGTATATTAGTATAATATTTATTAATAGGTGTGATGTGAGGAGGCTCGCCTCTTCCATTCTCGTGTTTCGTGTTTGTGTTTTATGTCTAGGATTGCCCCGGATTATGAAGACTCTCGTACTCGTAGTTTTGTCCATCGTTCACTCGATCTTCGATCCTTTGCATGCTTATTTATGGGAATCCGATATCCTAGATCTTATTGATTAACGTTTATCTATTAGCATAACCCCTTAATATTTGGATTATGCCTTGAAATTAGTATGGGGTGACAGTCTCACATTAAGGACAATATGTAATTCTAGTATGGGATGGATCTTTTGATTTGATCTTACTTGCATTTGCCTTGTCTTCACGTAACTCCGTTTTACCACCAAAAATATGCCAAAATTTCAAAATTTTCAAAAATAGAATAAGTGTTTAGACACGTAGTTTTGTCTTTTTGGGAATAAATTTTGACTTGATCGAGCATGATGCGCTCTAGCTTGCCCCTTAACTTATATAAATTTAAGCTTTTGCTAGTCTTTTATACAAGAAGCTAAAAAATGCGAGTTCTAGCTTGAAAAAGCCAAGAGTTTGCAAGTTTCCATGATAGACTTTAATTATGCAAAGATTGTTTTATTAGACTAAGCATTCGCGGATCTTTTTATTAAAGATTTTAAATTTGCGAAGAACAAAAACTGATAGAGTTTTATATAAGTTAGATGCTAAGCGTGGAGTAGTTGGAACTCTTTAAGGCTCATAGAGGTTAATTGTGGCTTTTTGCTCCCATCAGCTTAATAAACATTATATAATTGTTGAATAAATAAAGTTACTTTAGGTTTTTGTGATTCTTAGTTTAAATCACTTCGTAGAGATTCATTCTGGTGAAAGTAAGGTACACATCGAGGTTTTGTCAGTGTTGTGGGGAAATAGTCTACCAATTCCTGACGCTCGCTACCAATGTTTAGGTAGTTAAAAGACCACATGACTTGAAATTTGGCTATAATAAAAATTATGTAATAAACCGAAGCCGAAATAAGACCACTGCCTCTTGCCGGCTCACAACCAATGTGGTAGTCGTTTAAAGGGTGGAGGTAGTAATAATAATAATAAAAATTATGGGATGATAAAAGTTTACTGCCTCTTGCCGGCTCACAACCGATGTTGCAGCCTTCAAAAAGGTCGAGGATCACCGAGGTCGAAATAAGACTCCTGGACCATGGTCGGCTCGCATACCGATGTGGCAGTTGTTTAAAGGATCGAGGTTTAATAATGTTGCAATAAAAATAATAATAATAAAGTCAAATTTCGACTTCGGGGTTATCTAAATAAAGCCTCCGTCTCTGGACTCGTAGTTGAGTTGTTTTGGATGAAATAAAAAGAATAACCCCTAAATTGTGCGAAATTAGAACCTTAATGCAGACCTTATTCTCACCATATCGTCTCTTTAGGAAAGGATTTCAAACTAATTATGGTCTAGACCGGGTTTACTTTATATAAATAAGGACTTAATTTATTTGTCATCAATAATAAGAATAAAACCTTTAGAGAATTTAGGAATAAGGGAGCGGAAAGTAGCTATGTATACACAATTAGCATTTATGAGTAGTGTTAGCATCTTAACTTGTATTTAACAATGATTTTGTTTTTAAGCTTGGTTTGGGGCAGGTGAAAAATCGAGGACGATGAATTTATCTTTTTAGTGTTTCTTGTTCCGTGAAGTTATAGTGTATGATAATAATAAATGCATAAAAATGGTAAAACGGGGGCTTATCAAAACTATTGATTTCTTAATCCCCTTAGATGAACACTTAGCTACTTTTCGAGGTAATTAGTCTAAGGGGGTTGAAATTTTTGGTTTTCTAAGTGTATATTTATGACATTGCGTGAGAACACGACAATAGCTTAGTATGGGGGAATTTGGTATGTGCTTAAATACACGTACCTTTTACATAATAAAACAAGCTAAAAAGACCCATAATGACCAAAAATACATAAAAAATGCGTTGTATATGTGTATTACGTGAATTGTGTCTTGCAGGTACGGATATTCAATAAAAAGGACAAAAACAGAGGCAAAACGGACAAAACCTAGCACGGGAATGGAAAGAGTGCAAGAAATCAAAGCCGAAGGCGTATACATTTTTAATAGGCCAACTCGTACCCATTTTATTGGGTCGGGTCAGCCCATTAACCTTGTATCTACAAAATATAAGCCTTTTATTAATTAGCCTTTATAACAAATCCCTTAACCCATTCTGGCCAAGTTAAGCCCAATCCATAACCCAAGTCAACTCCCACCCCGGGTCAATAAGTCCATGATATAACAAAACAGAAATCACTGTGCTTCTTCCCCAATTTTTCCCTCCCATTTTCACCTCACCAATAATCAGGGTAAAATCATTCACCCACACACACGTATGCTTCTAGAAGACAAAGCCTGCCATCTGACACCAAGTTAAGCCACGCTGGCAATCCCATAGGCTGTGATTGGTTGAAATAACATGGAATGATCCAAGGGCTCTAAGAGATGGTTTGGAGGTTGTTATGATTCAAAGGTCAGGATTGTATGATGGGGGTGCATCTCAAACACCTAGAAGCTTCTTCTTGAGGCTATAAATAGGAGAGCAATCACACAGAGATGGATATCTAGAGTAGGAGTAGTATAAGTTAGTGTAGGAGTAGTGAAGATTTATTGCTTTATTTACAGCTTATTTTATAGCTTATTTACTTTAATTGTATTTCCTTTTCAAAGTTATGTAACCTCAGTTTTATTAATACAAGTTAATTTTCAGCTTATTCTTAATTCTGTCTTTATAATCCTGTTTCTACTTCAATGCTTAATCATGTTTTAAGAAAGTTCATAAGCTCTTCTACTTTTAAAATCAGTACTAATCTCCATTTAATAGCATTGTTTCATTTAAATTAAATTCAAAATTACCTATGCTTTACTGGAATGCTTTTTGGATGATAAGCCAGAAATGGATGGGCTTATTGGACTTTTACCAGCTTATCTATGATAAGTTGGAGCTTGTTGATTAGCTCTCTTGAGCAGTTATTAGCCTTGTTTTGAGCTAAGGCTTTTGTAAGTTTAAAATCCCTTCCATAGCTTTTACTGTATTTGCTTATTTGCACTGCTTATTTTCTACTTTTTACTGCTTATTATTGCTTATTGTGTCTCATTTATGCTTTCTAGATGTAGTTTTCAGCTTACAGGTCGTTTGAATGTGTTTTCTTAAAAACTGCCTTTTATTGCTTAAAACTGCTTATGCTAGTTTGCTTATTTCTTGTGCTTATTTCTGAGTTTTTAATGCTTAATTGTCCTCATTTCAGTTTATGCTTAATCTGTTTTCACTTTTTGAATCATTTTACAATCTGTTCTAGCCTAAAAGTTAGATTTAAAAGTTTAAAGGTATAACAACCCGCAATTTTCATCAATGTAATTTTCCATCTATTAAATTAGATGCAATGTAATATCCATCTATTATAAATTTTCGTTTGGATATGTGGTTTAATTAGTTAAATTTTGGCCTTGCGTATGATTATTGGTTGGGCCAAGTGGTGTATGAATGCAAACGTATAATATTATTATAATTGTTAGTAGTTAACAGTTTGTGTTTTTGTTTGTGATTTTTGGTACCGGTCAACTCATGAGACGAGGAGCTTAAGGGGTTTATTTAGCTAGATATAATTTAATTATTTTCTTTAGCTAAATAAACCGGGTGGTTATGTTTTAATTGGCGGGTCTCCATATTCGCGTTCCATTTTCTATCCTTTTTCAATTAATTAGTGTAGATTTATTTTGTCATTTTATAAAATGTTTGTTTATTTGAAATTTGCCATGCATAGTGAGTAGTTTAATTAGTGCTTGTTAAGTGATTTAGTGATTTGGGAATTAAGTGTGGATTTGAAAAAGGGTTTTATTAATAAATAATCTTTTATTAATTAGATTTTATAGTTTGAATGTTTCAAAGGGCAAAAGCTGGAGAAATAGTCAAACTATTTATCTAGTAATTAATATCTTTGAGACGATTTATTTAAAAGACAAACGTTGTGAGATAAAAAATTTCTAAGGAGATTAAATTTGTTATTAACCTTAATTCACTCTTGATGAACTTTTTCACGTTCACTTAGCAAGTTATATTTTTCATTTTATATCTTTTGGTATCATTTTTAGTATAATCTTGTAGTTTTAAATCTTAGGAATTAATTATTAGTTTAATTTTTAGTTATAATAGTTTAATACACCAAAACCAAAAAACTGGAATATCAATAAAGCTCGATTTACAAACTTGAACGTAGATTTCATTTCACCTCTCACCGAGGAAAACGATAACAGTGTTGATTACTTGTTATTCTTTCTTAAGAATAAGTTGTTGATACTGTGCTTGACGTCAGACATTATATGTATTTTTATATATATTTATTTTATGAATATATTAGATTTTGATTTTAATATAATATTATATCTATAATATTTATTTACTATATATATTATATTTAAGGGTTTATTTGATAAACGCGCGTAAAAAATGACCAACATCATCTGTCTTATTCTGGTCTTAATGAATTCAAAGGGTATGGTCCTGAGAATAATAAGCAAGAGTCTAACATAGTTTGTGATAAGAAATCAGATGATTCTAAGGAAAGATTATCGATCTAACTCTTTGGATAAAAGGAACAAGTGTCAAAAGATACAAGTAGCTTTATTGAGTCTTCTCTTAATGTTGATAAAGAAACTGTTTTTCTTGTTGATAAAAAGGTAGAGTCTGTAAACCCTAGTACTAGTGAAGAGTATTGGTATTATTGATCTAATAATATTGAAGCGTTTGATTATATCTTTGTTTATCCATGATTACTGTTTTATTCATAATACTTCTAGGTATTAAGGTGTAGATTCCGCATACACTTTAGTATACATACAAAGTTTCTACAACAAGTTATTTTAGATTTACCAGGTAAATTTAACCTCTAGAAAACCTAAGGAATCAATCTAGGATTGGGATCAACATCCATGACCTCGCCCTTATGTCACCAAGCAGCCTAACAAGCACCTCCATCACCTCCTTGCTAATATAGTTGGCCACCAAGGTGGTTTGTCACCTCCTTGTTGTCTTACTTTAGCCGTGGCCTCCAAACACCCCTCCACAACTCATATCTAGTTTCTAGCTTATATTACTCACCCTCCTAGCCTTCAATACTCACTACTCTAGCCCTAGATATCTTACACCAAGTAAACTTGGGCATTAAAGGGTCTTTTCATCCCTTTATATCACGTACCTAAGCGAACCCTTTCAATTTTCATTTCATCCCACACATCTCATCTCATACCCTCAAATGGAATTCTAGCCTTCCATAGAAGCAATAGAAGATCAAGAGAAGTCCCTAAGCTCAGAATAGAAGCCAAAAATCAAGAAAAACGAAGCCTTAAAGTCATTAATAGGCGTACAAACCCAAAAACCCCATTTTGACCAATTTTAGCTCAAGTAAGCCTACCATCTCATTCCATAAGCTTATATTATGTACAATAATGTTCATAATACTCTTAAGATCATATATGAACTCTTTTTTGAAGCTTTGAATCCTCAAACCCATGTGTTTTTGATAAAAAAACCCTAAAAATGACCCGTTTTGATTTTCTAGTTAACGGATTCTTTTTCTAAACTTTTGTTACGTTAAAAATTCTTATTTTAGCTTATACTAATAAGCTATAACCTGCAAATATCATTTGGAATCTTAAAATAACCTTGCATGGCTTTTTGGACTTGTTTTGCAAAAGTTTCCATGCATAGGGGTATATATCGTAACTTTCTGAAATTTAAAACTAAAGGGGTTGAAAATGTTATTTTCTTAAAGTTATAACTATAAGGACCTATTTTGACAAGTTTCAAAGTTAAAGGTTTAATATATATACTTTTTATATAAAGGACTAAACTTGTAAAAGTTTATAAACCAGGGGTATATATTGCTAATTTTGCAAACTTATAAAATATTATATTTTTATATTAATTATAAATATATATATATATAAATTATTCTAGCTTTTGAAGAAACTTAAAACTATAATGTGTCACATTACTAGGGAGCTTCATGTGAAGGGTTTCATTTCGGTATACGTTTTGACGAGTGTGTTGGATTTACGATTTAAAGTGTCTTGGCTCCTCAAAACAAGGTTGTCAAGATCGGGATCCTACCCATGATCGTTTTTGTCTTTGCAAGATCGAGATCTAAGATCGGATCGGGATCCTAAGATCCTACTATAATGTCATTTTCTTAATAGTCTTTGTAAGATTATACATATTTGCAAATTATTATTTATCATAAACATAAAACTATATCAATATTTCATAGAAATGTTGTTACAAATTATGATTATAAAAGGTTTAAGAAGATTCACATTGTATTTTTTTTAATTGTACAAAACACAATCCATAAATTTGTAGTTTTTTAGTTTGTGGTTCGAGAAAAGTAAGATCGGATCGTATTAGATCTTAAGATCCTATGGTCAAGATCGGGATCCTATAAGATCTTAAGCTTGCAAAGATCCTATGTAAGATCCGGATCATTTTTGCTTTGCGGAATCGTAAAATCGTAAGATCCTAAGATCAAGATTGGGATCTTAACAGGCCTCTGAATTATGATGGCCCGCACAGTGATACGATATTTCCATAATAAATCCAATCAAAATTATATTTCATTATGACATAAAACATATCCAATCAAACTAAGACTTGACATATTACCCAGGTTGAGAGATGTGTGAATTAAAAACAGATAGAGTGATTTGGTGAGTAAAAAGAATTGAGAGAATTTATGAGAATAAAAACAGAAAGAGGGCTGTGTAAATTAAAAATAGACAGAGTGATTTGATGAGAAAAAGAATTAAGAGAAGTGGTGAGTTGAAAACCAAAAAAAGAGTTGAATATACAGAGTGTTTAGAATGGAATTGGAAGCTAATGCTGCTAGGCATAACTTACTACTGCTGTTGAAAGTTAATGTTGCTAGGCATAAACTTACTAATGCTGTTGAAAGTTAATGCTGCTAGGCATAACTTACAACTACTGGTGAACGTTAATGTTGTTGAGGGTATTTTCATAAATACTTCGATTAAGGGTTTCAATCACTCATTTAATCGATTTCCTTTAATCATATACTCTCTAATCACAAACCCTAACTCAATTTCATCATTCATCATTAAAACCCAACATAATGACGACCCTATAGTTTGCTGATACTCACAATTTGGTCGCATTTTTGTCTAAACCCACTGAAAGTGAAGCGTTTAAGCAGATAGTGGATTTTCTGAATGCAAACCCTATCAAATATGCACTAACGATCAATCCTACTATATATACTTCGTGCATTGAACAATTCTGGGTTACAGTCAAGGTTAAAACTGCCAATAGGGAAGTACAGTTACAAGCCCCAGTGGATGGGAAGAAGATAATCATTACTAAAGCATCTGTTAGATGTGACCTTCAACTGAATGATGAGGAAGGTATGGATTGCTTGCCAAATGCTACCATTTTTGAAGAACTTACAAGGATAGGGTATGAAAAACTTTCACAAAAGCTTACATTCTATAAGACATTCTTTTCTCCTCAATGGAAATTCCTTATTCATACCATTTTACAATGCCCAAGTGCTAAGACTACTGCATGTAATGAATTTAGTAGAGACTATGACTTCTGTCAATTATCTGTTTAGCTACTACCAAAAGTTAAACTTTTCAAAGACATATTTGAAATGTATGGTGAAGAATTTGGGAGCATGTGTTCTGGTAATTTCTTGATTAATCCGATGGATTTGTACAAGTTTATTTTGGAGAAACAACTGGAAGGATTGGTACAAAATCATAAAAGGATTTAAGTTACACCCTCTCACACTAAGAATTTTTGAAACATAAGAAGGGTAGGGAAAAGGCCTGTTTCCTAAAATAAACACCCTTATTTCCAACAATGATGGTACAAGCTTAAGAAGAAATGGGTGAAGGTTTAGCAAATCATACTGATCCTCATCACATACCCACCATTATTCAACCATCAACATCTCAACCTCAAAAGAAACAAAAACCTAGGAAGTCAAAGAGAAAGGACACTGAGGTACCTCAGCCTAGTGGTCCTACACACAATGTTGTAGATGACGCTGTCTATGAGGAGATAGATGACAGTTTGGAAAGGGCTGCCACTACTACTACTAGCTTAGATGCAGAGCAGGATATGGGTAACATCAATAAGACCCAATCCAAGGCAACACTTAATGAACCAAAGTTCCTTAGGAACTCGTTCAGGTAGTGGTCCTAGGCCCTAAGAAACCATGAGGGATACTATTGCTCAAACTGGGTTTGAGAATGTATCTAAACTTTCAAATGATCTATTGCTCGTAAGAGGTAACACACTTTGAAGTGGTGAGGATAGTCTGAAACTAATGGAATTAATGGAATTATGTACCAATTTGCAAAATAGAGTTATTGATCTGGAGAAAAACAAGACCTCTCAAGCTCAGGAGATTATAAGTTTGAAAAGGAGGGTCAAGAGACTAGAGAAGAAAGGAGGGTCAAGAACTCATAAGCTTAAAAGATTATACAAGGTTGGTTTATCTAGAAGAATGGAATCCTCTGAAGATGAAGGTTTGGGTGAGGAGGATGCATCCAAATAGGGGAGGATAGCTGATATTGATACTGATGCAAGAATTAACTTAGTTAGTACTCATTTTGATGCTAATACAGATATGTTTGGAGTACATGACTTAGTTGGTGATGTGGTGGTTGTTGAAACTGAAGTTGCTTCTAAAGATGTGAACTTAAGTATTGATGAAGTTACTTTAGCTCAAGCACTTACAGCTTTGAAAAGTGCAAAACCCAAGGCTGACAAGGTTATGTTACAAGTACCAGAGCAGGGTACAATTACAACAACAACTGCTGCTACAACAATTACAGTGTTGGCAAGCATAAGACCCAAGGCTACAACCATGGTCGACTCGCATACCGATGTGGCAGTTGTTTAAAGGACCTAGGTTTAATAATGTTGCAAAAATAATAATAAAGCCAAATTTCGACTCCGGGGTTATCTAAATAAAACCTCCGTCTCTGGGACTGCTAGTTTGATTTTCATATAAATAAACAAGGATAACCCCTTACAATCATGCGAAGAGATAGGAACCTTAATGTGGACCTTATTTACTCACCATAACGTCCTCTTAAGAAAAGATTGTCAAACTAATTTATGTCTAAATCGGTTTATTTTATTCAAATAAGGTCTTAATATATAGATCACAAATAATAAAAAAATACCTTTAGAGGATTTAAGAATAAAGGTGAGCGAAAAGTAGCTTGCGTACACAGTTAGGCATTTATGAGTAGTGTTAGCATCTAATCTTATATATGGCTGTGATTTCGTTTTAAACTTGGTTTTGGGGATTGTGAAAAGTCAAGGATGACGAACTCCCGTTCTTTAAGCCTTTTAAATGAATTTAATAAAAAAATTATCTTATTTTTTATCTTTTATTGAATAAGTGGTTAAAACGGGGGTGCTTGCGAATTAAATGATTTTTGAACCTTCTTAATGTACCTTTTCTGTTCTTGTTTGATTGTGATGGGTCATAAGTTAAAGGGGGAGAAAATTATTTATTTCCGGGCGTGTTTTATTTACATTGCGTGTGGGAACTCAACAATGGGCTAAGGTAGGGGAAATTTTGATGTGTGCTAAGAACACACATAATTTATATACCGAAAAAACACTAATAGTAATGACTAAAAAAATGAAATATGCATAATTTATTGCAAATATTGTTTGGGTTTGTGTTTTTAAGTCTTACCGTACAAGGATTGAAAAACGGAGCAAAAAAGAGTATTTTTGGTATCGTTTCGATCAAGAGTGATTATTATTCAAGATCAAGATGAAGTCGTTAAAATTCCCCGAGCATGCCATTGGAAAGAGCACGAAAATTGGAGTCTGACGGTGCCTTTATCTATTATTGGACCGGCCCGACACCATTTATATGGGTCGGACCGACCCATACTTATTAGTATGCAAACCCAAAACCAAGTGAAATAACTTGGCCCATCAATTGGAATTAAAAGCTCAGCCCATAAATCGATTTGCAAATTTGTAGCCCACACACTAGGCCTAGTAACACAGATCAAAAAGGAGGAGGCCAAAATCCATTTTGAATGGCTTAGTCTTGACGCAAGTGATAAAAAGGAGAAGGAGCAGGACACTTTTATCTCATCTTCATTTTACATCTTTCATTGTTTTTTCCATATTGTTTTCTTTTAATCGTAAGTTAGCGTAGGAGTAGTTTGAAAAGCAGCAGACGCGAGGATCTTTTTTAGTTTTAGATTTTTCGTTTCATATTTTTAAATTAGTATAGATTAGGATTAAATTAGTAATTTCTTTTATGTATTTTTCTTTCATTCGAATTAGATGTAAGAGATTGGGTTTGGAGTTTGATCGAGTAATGATTTCCGAATGGTTTTAGTTTGTATTGGGTTGAATGATATGGAGAGATGATTTTCAGCTTTCGTTAGCTTATTTTGGGCCCAGTAAGTAGGTTTACTTTTTCAAATTTGCTTATTTTTTTGAATGTGGCATCGAGTAGATTTTCTGTGTTTTCTATGGTAAGTATGTTTACGATTCGGTGTTCACTCCGGTTTGTTAAGCACATTGTCGTTTGCAGCTTATTAGTTAGGATTATTTTAGCTTATTTGTTTGGCGGATGATTGAATGATTTGATAGTTTAAGTTAGTTTGCAGATTATAGGGCTCAGATTGAGTTAGTTTTCTTGTCTAATTGGTATTTAAGATTTTAAACCATATTTATATTAGCTTTTTAATCAATCTGAGTATAGTATAATTTGCCTATTGTTTTCGAACAAAAAGACTTAGTATATCCCATTTAGCTTATTATCCTAATTCGAAAATGGAGAAATAAACTTAGCATTAAGTTTAGATTATATAATCGGGCGGTTATATTCGTTTCGATATCGTCACTCGGGTTCTACTTCTTTTCCCTTTTCCATAATTAGTAGTTTTAGTTTATTTAGTTTAATATGATTGTCATTATTGCTATGCTTATTATTGTTAGCTTAGTTATTATGCTTAGTGAGTAGATTTTTCTTATGCTTGTTAAGTGACCGTGGAAAGCGAGTTAAGTGTGGAATAAAAAGTAAATTGTTGATTAATAATTTTTGAATTATTTAGATTTCTTATTTGAATATTTCGAAGGGCAAAAGCCGGAGAAGTAATCAAACATCAAATCTAGTAATTAATACTTTTATAAGATATCGTTTTCAAAATAAACCAACTTCGTGAGAAAATATTACTTTTACGGGTGTTAATTCGTCATAATTTAATGTAATTTGTACCAAGATAAAGGCTTGTTTTCAATATAAACCAACGTTGTGAGAAAACGGTTTTTAAACGGGTACCAATTCTTTATTATCTCTTTACTTCACATTTAATTATCGATTCACATCACTTGACAAGCATATTTGTTTTAATAAATTTTTAGTTTTATTATTGCTTATTATTATTATATTTGTATTAAAACCAAAACTAAAAACCAAAAGTTAATCAAGCATCAAACGATAAACATTCACGTAAATCTCTATTCAATTCTCGTTGGGATACGACTCCGGGAGATTTAATTATTACTTTTTCTAAAAGAGATTCTTATTTCTAACGGGATACTTTATATTATATACATACGGCTAGTACGTATTTATACTATATCAATTATCTACACAAAAGGACAAGTTAAAAATAAATTTGAAAGACTTACAAAAATGATCTTCAAAATAAATTTCGACGCGAACCGGACAACCCAAACGTTGTTTAAATGTTAATCCGAACACTATAATTAACACAAGAATTTAACCTTCATCTTCTTAACCAAGGTTGGAAATTTTTGAAAGTGTTTGTGTGTGTGAGAGTTCGGCCGAAACCAACAAGAGAGAGAGGAGAAGATTTTTTTTGTGAAATGAAGAACTATGTGTTTTCAAAATGCAAGAATGGAATATCTAGGTACTATCCTTGGACACAAGAGCTAGAATTTTGCCATCTTGTCTCCTCAGTGCATCAGCTACTACGTGTGCCTTACCGGGATGGTAGCGAATTTCGCAGTCATAATCACTAAAAAGCTCTATCCAGCGACGTTGTCGCATGTTCAGTTCCTTTTGACTAAAGATATGTTGGAGACTCTTATGATCGGTATATATGACACTCTTTGTCCCATACAAATAATGTCTCCAAATCTTAAGTGCGAAAACAATCGCCCCCAACTCTAAATCATGGGTGGTGTAATTCTTCTCATGAATTTTCAACTGCCTATATGCATAAGCTATCGCCTTACCTCTTTGCATCAACACACAACCTAGTCTCTTACTTTCCTATCCTTGCTAGGTTCTCCCCTATTTTCTCTCTTCTCAGGGTTCTTTTTTATAGATCCATTCCTAAGGGCTTCATCAGACAATGTGCCGGCTATCTGCATGGCCTTTTGGATGGTCTTTGGCTCTGTTGTTGCCACCATTCCTCGAATTTGTGAGGCAAGGCCATACACATACCTTTCAATCCTATTACCTTCTAGGGTTACTAAGTGAGGAACTAACCTAGCCAACTCATGAAACCTATCAGTATACACAGCATGGCCAGCCCCGACCATGGCGTGATTCCACAACTCAGTTTCCAACTTTTTCCTTTCATTACTCGGGCAGAATTCCTCTCTAGTCAAAGTCTTAAAGTCTTCCCAAGACATACCTACAGTGGCTTCTCGACCTTGGGTGTGGATTTGAGAGTTCCACCACGTGAGAGCCTTACCAACAAATGAACCAGCAGTGTACTTCACCTTCTGACTATCCCTACACCCACTCATATCCTAAACTGACTCCATCTTCTCAATCCAGCGGGTATACACTATAGCACCTCCCTTACCATCATACTTTTTCAAGTTACAAGCTAAGAATTCCTTATAGGTACAACCCCTACTAACATTACCCCGGATGTTGTCATTGACGGCATCCCCGTTTTGATTCCTACCATTTCCTTGACCTCTACCGTGGTCGCCTACTTGGGCTACAATAGTAGGAAGTAAATTCTGCAACTGCTGTGCAATGATGGTGGAGAAGTCGGGGACTCCGTTAACATCATCATTCACCTCACTACCTTGACCACCTACTTGGCCACCTTGACCATCAATCCTATTATCACCCTGATCACCAGAACGACCTTTAGTCCTACCACCACCTCTACCAGCTCGTCTACCTGTTCCCCCTCTTCGTGATGCGGCAGCAGGCCAGCCAGCACTTCGGGTCGTCATCCTTGGAGGCATTATCTACACGAGTGAGAACATGGGCAACGTTAGGTAGGCGGGATGGTCAACACGTATAGGGTAACTTAATATACTATAATATGCCTACTACGGTCCTAAGATGTCAACGCCGATTTGTGTGAACAATAATACTAAATATGCGTGAGTTGTGATACTTTTATAATTACGTTGGCCACCGCATTTATACCCGTATCATTTCCCAATGGTACTTAGTATTAGGCTCACACATTTCAAGTGAATGACTTAGCTAATGTTATACCCTATATCCACATAAGCACGTATAAGCGGAACACCGCGTACATAGATCCTATAATGCAACTATATGAAGGTTCCTAGGTTATAGTCTAGGCCAAACCACCTAGTTCTCTATAACCTTGGCTCTGATTACCATTCTGTCACACCCCGTTATAGACGGAAACACGGGAATGCGACGTAATGATCAATCATAACACAAGATACAAAATAGAGAAAAACTAAGATGCATAAATGATAAGTGCCATGATGACCATCAACCTCAATACAACCTTGAGTGATGTCCCAAATCAAGAACACAATACATAGTCGCCAATTATTACAATCTTAAGCCCACGCAGGGGTCCATACAATCTTAAGACTCAATCCTTAAGAAATCAAATTCATAACATACTTCAAAATCAAGACTTCTCAAACAAGATTCCTACGGGATTCTCTAAAAACCTGCTACATGCACCACAACCTTAACGATCGTTAACTTCACCTGAAAATGATACTCTAAAACATTAACAATAATGTTGGTGAGCTCGTAGGTTTGAATCAAAACCCAGTCGTTGTGCCAATATCTCAATCAGTTAGACAATTATGCTATATGACAGTGAATATACACAAGACAATCACAACCCATGACTTAGCATCCCCGTTAATAATGTACCAAGACCTAGCATCCCTGCTAGTCTTATAACCAACGTGTACCAATGCTCTTATGGTCGCAACCCCGATGACATACCACACCTAAAGCCTACCAGCTAGAGCTATATTTAGGGTGAAGAACCACACAGAACACTAGGGTAGGCGTACCCGACCGCTCTAAGAAATCACGTAGCACATAATATTCACATAGCAGTCATAAGCACATACATTTTCCCAAAAACAAAACCACGTTTCGCACAGTTCAGAAAACAGTTCAAAACACATTTGAGTATCATTTTCCTCCAACGAAAAAGATTTAAAAAATTAGGGCTACGAGAACTCACCTCAAGCAATTGTCTCCAATAGCAAACTCAAATCACAAGCAAATGCAACGACGTCCGCACATGACCTAGCCCAATTAATGTCCCAATTTTAATCATTTATTACCAAAACCGTTTTCAGGTATGATGCATAGAGATTAGATGCTTGTTGTATGGTTATCTTAAAAGTTTTAGTGGTGTGATGGTTGACGACTTAACTTCAAATGATACTATATCTCAATTCATATCTTAGTCTAATATACTTATACTACGAAATGAAACGTTTATTTATACTAAACATTCTAAAAAAGTTTCGAGAAAATAATGTTTTTCGTCTTTTAGTCGACGTATTAAAATAATAAAATAATAATATATTATTATTAAATCAAAAAATCACGTTTTAAGTAAAAATTCTAAGTATAGACTTTTTACGAAATTTTGGCATGACCCGTACGTTTATATGACGTTTCCCAAGGTTTTTAAACTTTATTTTCAAACAATTTCCAACATTTCGACACTTTCCGACCAAATTCCAAAGATCACATTTCACGACGTTTACCAAAATAAGTTCCCAAAATGACTTGCAATATAACTTCATAAGTATGTTTCATTCCCCAAAAGTTCGTCAAAACTCCCAAAACGACTAGTTAACTCTTATTAGGCTTTAAGGCCCAATAGGGATCCATTAAGGTTTTTACATATGCAAAATACATTCTAAGCCCAAAACCAAGACCCGTTAGTATATATAAGCCCAAACCAATAAGTAACAAAGTATCCGAACAAAAATAAGCCATCTAATAAGCTACGGCTTATTGATGCTTATAGGGTTGTGAGCCCATAAGCTCCAAAATCTATATACGTATGCTTAAAATAAGCTAATACACTAAGTATCGTATTTGGTTATCACCATAAGCAAAAATAATAGTCCACAAAAATATGACATACTAGGGTAATAGCCAAAAACACTTGCCTTGTGTTCCTCTTTCCAACCGTAAGCATATAAGTACAAATAAGCCACGAAATTGCTTAAAAATAAGCCGAATAAGCCAATATAAAAAATTAGCCACATAGCAAATAATTGTTTTTCAACTATCACGACCACGATGTTAAAACTACAAAACCCCTGTCCCTTTTCTTGAGTTCGACTCCAAACAACACCCCTTTTTCCATTCGTTTCGTTTTCAAATTTTGATTTTACGATCAACTTGTACAACTAACATCTATGCATCATTATCTACACAAAAGGACAAGTTAATAATAAATTTGAAAGACTTACAAAAATAGTCTTCAAAATAAATTTCGACGCGAACCGGATAACCCAAACATTGTTTAAATGTTAACCCGAGCACTATAATCAACACAAGACTTTAACCTTCATCTTCTTAACCAAGGTTGGAAATTTTTTAAAGTGTTTGTGTGTGTGTGAGTTTGGCCGAAACCAACAAGTGAGAGAGTATAGAAATTTTTTTGTGAAATGAAGAACTATGTGTTTTCAAAATGCAAGAATGAAATATCTAGGTACTATCCTTGGACACAAGAGCTAAAATTTAGCCATCTTATCTCCTCTTTGTCTTGAACCCGCGGCATGGGATCCTAGGAGGGTTCGGGTCTTTCTTTTTGTGTCGGTTTTAACTTAATTATCTCATAAAACTTGGATCGTAAAATATTCCCAAAGTTAATTGCATTTTTATTCACCTTAAAAAACTTTTCAATAACTAGAGTATTTACTTGACATACTTACATTGTGTTATTCCCCAAAAACTCATTCTTGTCATACAAACTATTAGACGTATCGAGACTGTTTTGGCATTTCTCAAAAATTAGGGTCACCACCAGAAGTACATAAATAATAATACTCAAAAATATTATTATACACTATAACCATGAAAACATCCGAATTCTCTTAAAGTTCAACACATCAATCCATCGGTACAATTTTAAGAATAATGACCAAACGACAAGTATGTCGTTGGACTAAATTAGAATATACGAAGCTCAAAAGGGTAAGGTTACATTTGTAAACACTTGAGGAATTTAATTTTGACAGGAATTGACTTAGGAGTGGGGAAAGGAAAGGGATACTAACACGGGAAGTACCTTCGTAAATACTCATCATTTTCATCATTTACGTGATGAATGAGGATGATGGAGTGTGATCGAAGGTGGAGGAATTGATGAAGTTAAAGTTGAGTATTAACCTTTTTTCGTGCCATAATCCTTTCTTGTTTTTCGCTCATGTTAAGGAGCGAGAGGATACATGACACGATCACACAAGTCATATCGATAATTTGACAACTCAAGAATATTAGACATGACATGATTGAACAAACGAGTCAACAACATCCCATAGGGTAGAATCATCCTAGGTTGACGCCTAACGAACTCCATCCGTTTAAGAATGAAAAATGCAAGATTGTATCTTGTGGAAGTCGTGATACAATAGAGCATATGACATAGACAAGTTGGCATATAATCCCGGTTTCCACCAAGACAAAAGTCATTTTCACGAATAATTTCAACCCAAGTCTTCATGTTGGTTGGGACTTCCCGGGTTAAAATTTGATTTTCTTCAACATAAATGGTTCGACCATGGTGGACACGGGTTAAGGGTTATTCTCTATCGAAATGAATGTAGGCTTTGATTTCATCGAGAAATGGAGGGTCAGTTTGATAACGACCTCCCGAGGGTACACCTAAGGCCAACTTATCGAGTGACCATTGATCATTAAATAAACATTGGTCGTCTGAGGAAATACAATGGATTTGACCAAATTCTTCGACAGTGTAAGAAAAGAACTTATTTTGAATGACGAACTCGACCAACAAGTGACCTTTCAGATTATAGGAAAGTTAGAATTAACTATAGACTATAAAATGAACCGGGGAACGATTTGCTAGTT
This sequence comes from Tanacetum coccineum, assembly GCA_026074375.1. Taxonomy (NCBI): domain Eukaryota; kingdom Viridiplantae; phylum Streptophyta; class Magnoliopsida; order Asterales; family Asteraceae; genus Tanacetum; species Tanacetum coccineum. Next base: position 79,629 of record BQNB010000306.1, read on the forward strand.
TATTTTGAAGACACGATCAAAGTCAATTAATACCAACATAGTATTAAGACACACCATATCATCATAGTCAACATTTACAACCCGTCCCTCATGAATGAAACGATTTTCAATTTTTTTAAATATATTTTTCAAAGGTGGACCATATTCACCGGAATGAGTGGGAATATAAACACTAGTGTTTTTGTGGTCGGAGGAAATCAAGCGATACATTATCACCTATTACATACACAAAAACAAAATAAATTTATATATGTATTTAATCATTTCAAAGTTTAAAATGTTGTAAATTGTTGTCTAGTGTGTGCCTATATGCAACAATTATAGATTTGCAGTTAACTCGACTCTAAACAAAACTTAAGAGTTAACCCAAAGGCTCCTTAGTTTAATTTTGCTTATCTAAACGTGTCGAACAATATATAGTAACTATATACTTTAAACAACGATCACGAGTTTATTATGCATGAGTGCAAAAACGTTTTTGAAATGTATTAACAATGCATTAAAACATTTTTATGCATTTCCTAACATGAGAAAATTTTCAAAAATATATTTAGGGTTTTGTTCATGTCGAAATTTTTTCCAATCACACTCAATTATGCAAATACTATGTCTATGGGAAGCATAATAGTTATACATTGTATCATCCTAGTCTTAATTGTATGAAAACACTTGAAAAAATGAAATCCCCCAATTTTTGATTTCGTGTTAAATTGAATGCTATACACAGATTGAGAAAACAAATGATGAAATTTATAACAACCCAAGAATTTTCATCAAATGCAAAAGCTATTTTACTATTATCACAATTGTACGGGGGAATTTTTCGCTTTATTACATTACTTGTATTGTCGATATCTCAGTATGTCATATAAAGTAGACGAGCTCACGCAACCTATCTATGGCAATCCTATCTTCATATATGTCAAGCAAATATCATAACATGTCAAGTCAATATCATTATATTCTTTATTACAAGGTACATTATTCCTATAATGTACTTTTAGCAATGTTATATTAAACGGGCTTTAAACCGTTATCGTATACCTCTAAACTCTAATTCCATGAAAGATTAACATCTAAAGTGAATGCACAAGATACTAAAGCATATGTACAAGCAATATAACTTCTCATTTGAATATACATTCTCTTCAAAGAAAGGTACAAGTCTTTAATACATAATGTACAAGTCATTAATGCACGACATCCAAAATAGCCGTTTTACCTCCGTTTTCCTAAAAATCTTGTACAATCCATCAAGTACAAGTTACAAGCAAGTCATACACTTTATTTACAATCCATCTTCATCCTTATTTCATGAGATTACAAGAAATCCAAGTTAAAAACCCTAACCCGAGCTAAATAGTAAACCATAACGCATTTATTAGTCTTTATCCATTTTAAACCTCAACCAACACTCAAATAAGTTGTAATAACTTATTTTACAACCATGACAATCCTATTCTATCATTATTTCATAATCTCACTTTATTTACACGAAGATTGAATCCAAGAAACCCTAAATGAACCCTAAATGATCATTTGACCCATTTATTTGTTTTAAACCCGTTCAATCTCAAATAAGCAATCAAGAACCTTTGTAAACTCATGATATGAGTTTACAAACTACTATCCATCATTTCCTATCATTACTTTGGCAATATACTTGAAATAGAAACCTAGAAAACCCTAAAAGTCCATTACATGCCCTAATTCCAACCCACGACCTATTCTATCCATTTCGACCCATTATAACTTAAACCACCACTCAATTATCATTGCTAATCCTTTATACACTATCTAGGATCAATAATCTATCAATCTTGATCCTTTATCCATAAATTATAAACAAAGAAAGTCAAGAAAACCCTAAACCGTACCAAGTGAAACCTACGACCTCAATTCTTCATTTCTAACTCGTTTTAACCCAAACCACCTATCAAACTTTGATTATAAACCTTAATATAAGCCTTGAGGTCAGTAACCTATCACTCTTAATCATTTACATACAAATTTCAAGCTTGAAACCATAAAACAAACCCTAAATAGAACCAAACTGACCTGCGGCTTGTTTTTACCAATTTAACCCATTTTTAAACTCAAAACATAAACAAATACTGATGATAACACTTCATACGTGTCCTATGATCATTAATATACCATAATTAACCATGTTTACATGAATTATACACTTGAAAACACAGAAAACCCTATTCGAACTCCAATCAGACCCGAACCCATTCTTTGCCTTATTTGACCCATTTAAAACCATACCATGTGCAAAATACCACTAAGGATTTCTTCTAGAATACCTATAGCAGCTTACCCAGCTACTTAGGACATCTCTTGGCCAAGAAAGAGGCCACATGAGCCTCCTTTAGCTCATATCAGCCGTGGAAGCAAGGAAGCAAGGCCAACACATTCAAGCTACTCCTAGACCTCCCACACTTGCTTTTATAGCTTATACACATCACATATTAGCCCTCCTATGTTTCAAGAATAGAAGCTAAGGGTTCCTTAACCTCCTCATCCTCAAAATAGTATAAATAGGGCCTTTGGGTGTTCATTCATACTTGCACCACATCTCTTCTCTCTCAAACCCAATTGGCAGCAATAATTTGCTCCCTTATGATCCTAGGATCATTAAAGAAGTTCAATAAGCGAAGTCCTGAAGAATTGAAGCCCCGGAGTGAAGATACAAGGCGTACGAGTGGAAATACTACCCGAAACGACCCATTTCCACCATTTTTGGTCATTAAAGCTCAAACCCAGGTTCTATCAACTCTATATCTGCTACTACACCCTTATAATGTTCATATGATCCTAAATATACTCTTGTTAAAGTTTCATAACTCAATTCATGCTCATTTTCCATTTTGATCCAAAACCGTACACTTGAAACCCTAATTTCGCGTTTTTCTTAAAACTAAATGTTATAATGATTAAATATTCTTATAATCTATCCTAGCATGCTTAACTAATGTTAAAATAACCACTTTATTAATTATTGAAAGAATTTGAACTTAAAACCCACGCGTTTACGTTTTGAAAACCCTATTTAAAACCGTTTTGCTTTTCTAGCTAAACGAATCGTTAATTTTAACTGGCAGTATATTATAACTTTTATTTTATGTTTATTATACTTATAACTATCTATTAAAAAATGTATAAACTTAAGCTTGCCCCCCATGGACATTTGGGACATGTTTTGTAAGCAATAGGGGTAAATATCGTAACTTTCGGAATACTTTTAAACTAAAAGGACTTTATTATGTCATTTTACCAAAGTTATAACTACAGGGGTCTATTATGTCACTTTTTAATTTACAAGGTTTACTTGGTATATCTTTCAAAGTTGTAGGACCCAGTCATAAATATGCAAACCCAAGGGGTTCTACTTGCAATTTCCCAAACCCTGGGTCTAAATGTAACCACACCACAACCCCGTTTTGAAAAAAGTTTATAAAAACACATTCAAAACATTACCAGGACTTAACTTTAATTAATAGATTGAAGTGCTTAACATTTTCCCTGATATTGATAATAAAACGCTTTAAAAACCGATCATCCGGGAAGCTTTATTGTACCACAATACTAGGGATTTCATATTAAGAGATTTCATATTGGGTATTACGTTTGTTGAGTGGTTGGGTTTACGATTTTAAAAGTGCCCTGCTCCTCAACGTTTACTGAATGACTTTGAATCTATGATGGCCCGAACGGTGATACAATAATTCAAACTCTTCAATCAAACTCATAACTCTCTAAACCAAAGTTCTAGAGTACAATCTTCCTAAGACTCAACATATTTACTCAAGTTGCGTGACGTGGCTGTTTATTATCATTTTGCTATATTAGCATTCCCTGGTTAAGATTGTGATAAGGTCGTCCACTTTCATTTCGGAATTTTTATTGCATCTACCTATCAGGTGAGATTCATAACCTCTCCGTATAACATTTTTTTACTTGTTTTATAAACACGCTTGAGGGGGATAACATGCTTGTTACTAAACTCTTTTTACCTACTCATTGTATCTTAAACAATGTGTTTACTTTTTCAAAGACTTAATGAATTCATGAATCTAACATATCTTATAAACCCGTGGGACACCTACTTTAAAATCATGAATGCAATAGTGTTTCATGCTTAACAATATGTATCTCTGATATATTATTGCCTATGTTCATGGAAATATCTATTTGTGTAGTATCTCCCAATTCTCTTTTAGTATCTATTTGGGTTAATATCTCCCAGTTTATTCTTGGGTTAATAGTCTCCCATATCTCTTTGGGTAATATCTCACCAATATCTCTTTGGGTAATATCTACCTATATTTTTGGGTTAATATCTCCCTATATCTCTTGGGTAGTATCTCTCAATCTATCTCTTTAATATTCTTTATCTTCTTTAGGTGATTCATGGTTTAGGGTGATAATACTGTTCACTATGACAATAAGTTCTTCATACGAGTTATTCTGCAATACAAACTTTCCATTTATAATAATGTATTATAACTTTACATTTCAACCTTATGAATTTTCACTCAACCTTTGTGTTGACCCTTTTTGCATGTTTATTCAGGTAATTGAGCAAGTTGCGCGTTACGATTGTGGATGACTCGTAGGTGGTGAACTGTTATCATTTCAAAACATGATGTTTTAGATTTTGGGAGACCTTCATTTTGTAAATAAAACTCTGGATTATAATGAATGATAACTAAATTTTCCAAAACGTCTCTTTTAAGTTGTTTTCTATGATTATGATTGTTGTATCCATGAAGTAATACCCCAGATTAGCTTCGATGACTATTGAGTTGTAAAAATGGGTGGTGTTTACAAAAATTACTTACATTGTTGATGTGTATGATGTTCTAGTGATAAATTGATGTTGATTACCACTTCAAATTTAGTTTAATGGAAGAATTTGTAAGGTTTGGGTATGTTTTGGTCGTGCGTCGCTGGTAAGGAGAAAGAAAGGGTGTGTTTGTTTTATGGTTTTAAAAAAATGGGACACCAATAAGTAACCTGCTGCAGACGATCCAAAATATATCTGGGGGCTGCCTAGTTGAATCTGGGGTTCGCCAGACAGCCAAAAAGAGGGGTGTTTTGGGCTTGATTCTTGACGAATTTTACAAAACAAGTGACATTTTAATTTGCGTTTCGCTAACAAAATACTTAAAGTACTTTGTATGAAGCAACTAAGTTGTCACGATGCATAGAATAGAAAATAGACTAGAATCAAGACTAGAAGAAGATAAGAGAAAGATTTACGAAATATGTTCCATCATTACTAGACCTAGACAAAGATAATTGAATGATTCGCGCTTGAGGGGTTTACTAAGAATGTCGGCGATGTTATCTTGAAACGAAACTTTTTCAATGGATATATTTCCTTTTTGAACATTGTCTCGAAGGAAATGATGGCGTATTTTGATGTGTTGCTTAAGTTAATCACGCATTAGTTCTCGCACATAATTGAAACGTCGGCGAGTCGAATGTTGTAGTCGATAAGAGCTTGTTTCATCCATAGTGCTTGTTGACATGACTTTCCGGCGCTTACGTATTCGGCTTCGGTCGTGGATATAGAAAGAGCAATTTGTTTCTTCGACAACCATGATGCTAGACAACATTCTACGAATGTACAAATGCCGCTAGTGCTTTTTCGGTCCATATAATCTCCCGCATGATCAGAGTCGGCATATACTACGGTAACTGTGTCGGTCCCCTTAGGATACCATAATCCTAAGTGTGTAGTGTCTTTAATGTATCGGAAGATACGCTTAACCGCTTCAAGATGAAGGGTTTTGGGATCCTCTTAGAAGCGTGCACAAAGGCAGATACTAAAAATGATATCGGGCCTACTTGTCGTTAGGTATAATAAACTACCTATCATGCCTCAGTACTTAGTACTATCTACGGACTCACACTCTTCGTCTTTCGTAAGTTTTGTAACCGAGGACATGGGTGTTTTTATTGGTTTAAAATCTTCTAAGCCAAATTTCTTAAGCATTTCTTTAATGTATATAGATTGATTAAAGAAGATGCCATCTTCCATTTGTTTTATTTGTAATCCAAGGAAGAAGTTTAGTTCACCCATCATGCTCATTTCAAACTCATCGTACATTACTTTGGCGAAGTCATCACACAACTCTTAACAAGTTGAACCGAATATAATGTCGTCGACATATATTTAAACAATGATGAGATTTGAACCTCTGTTCTTTCTAAAAAGTATGTTATTTACCATTCCCATGTTATACTCATGTTTAATAAGAAAAGCTTTTAATCTATCGTACCAAGCTTTAGGAGCTTATTTAAGACCATGCAAAGCTTTCTTAAGTTTGTAAACATTATTAGGTTTTTCAAAATCAATGAATCCTGGAGGTTGTGCCACATATACCTCCTAATTGATAATACCATTTAGGAATGGACTTTTTACGTCCATTTGGAATAATTTAAAATCTAAGGCACAAGCATAGGCTAATAAAATCCTAATTGATTCTAATCTAGCTACGGGGGCATAAGTTTCATCACAATCAATTCCTTCTTGTTCATTATAACTTTGTGCTACTAGTCTAGCCTTATTTCTAGACACGATGGAATTTTCTTCAAGCTTATATTTATACACTCACTTAGTTCCTATAATTATCGTACACTTAGGGTGTGGTACTAACTCCTAAACATCATTTGCAATGACTTGATTTAATTCTTCTTGCATTGAAATTATCTAACTTTCATCTTTTAAGGATTTATTCACATTCTTAGGTTCTATATTTAATATAAAACAAAAGAAGTTACTTTGGTTTTGGCTTGAGACCTGAGAGTTCTTTGGTTAAGGTTTCCTATGACGTTGTCTAATGGATGATTCTTAGATTCCTTAATATTGACAATTTTGTCAACTTCTAAAGTTTCATCCTCAATATCATCTTCTAAGTTTTTCTTTTTGGTGACCTTAATTGCTTCTTCTTCATCTAATTCATCATCCACCAAGGGTGATGTTTTAGATGGTGGAGAAGTTTCATCGAATGTCACGTTAAGTGTTTCTTCAATTTTCATGGTGTGTTTGTTTAGGATGATGCAAGCTTTACTATTTTGGGAGTAACCTAGGAAAACGCCTTCGTATGACTTTGGGTTAAACTTGATGAGGTAGTCTTTGGTGTTTAAGATAAAGCACTTGCTTCCAAACACTTTGAAGTAATCAAGAGTAGGGTTCCTACCTCTCAATAGTTCATATCATGTTTTTCCTTAAGATGGCTCTAATTAGGATTTGGTTGAGTATGTAAATTGATGTATCTACAACATTACACCAAAACTTTTATGGTAACAATTGTTCATTTAACACCGTTCTACTCATTTCTTATAAAGACCTATTTTTCCTTTCTACCACACCATTTAATTGTGGAGTGCGTGGAGCCGATAAGTTATGTGTAATACCATTGGCATTATAAAATTCTCCAAATTGCACTTCATTATCATATTCTCTACCGTGGTCTGTCCTAATTGACATTATTGAACATCCTAATTGGTTTTGTATTTTCTTACTAAAGATTTTGCTCAAAAGCCTCGGTTTTGGTTTTAAGAAATCTTGTCCATGTATACCTAGAATAATCATCTATTATTACTAAGGTGCCGAGGTTTCCTCCGTAACTCCATATGATGGATGGACCTAAAAGATCCTTGTGGAGAAGTTCTAAGCATCCAGTCGTTGAGACCTGATATGTCGTTGTGTAGTTGTAAATTATGATTCAAGTTTTAAATTTTTATTTTGCCGACTTAACCAAAAACAACATTTTAATGGGCAGTGTACCTGGTCGGTGGGAGTTTCGTGGTAAGTAGGGTGTCGATCACTAAGAGCGAGAAACACTTTCAATTTATTAATACTTTGGTTTTTCTAATCTAAGTTAATTATATTATGTGTTAAACCTATGCTAACCTATGTTAATCCTAAATCTAACGGATAAAGGGGGTTTTTAGTTTGAGAGACTGGCACGGGTTTTGTGGTGACTAAAACCAATTCAAGACACTAAAACACACACAAGCAAATTAATAGAAGATAAAAGAGTGGTTGAGCCAAATATAAAAAAACTGTATTAATCATCATTAATCTGATCAGAACGTTGGTTTGTTTATTTATTGAAATGATTACTTATCTCGAGGCGGCATATCATTCTTAAGATTAAGGCAGTACTTCTTCCTTAAACCTAGATACGTAGAATTCTGTCACAATTAAATGCATCCGCATAAAGCATCCTTATTTGCTGATTATAATCTATCTTAGGGATTAAAGCAATGGTGATCTTGTTAAACCCTAGCTCATAGAGACCTTACCCACTTACTGCTTAATGGCAATTCATATACTAGTAGTCCACTAACCAAATCTTTACAAATTAATTAAAAACGTACTTGTTGATCCCTGGGTCACCTGTCGGTCCAATTAAGCTCACAATCTAAGGGCAAAGATAGGTCGTTATTTGTGATCCTATTGGTCTAGATGTATAAATCGCTATATGGAGAGCTATCCCGGCATCTAGATTACTTGGTCCGTATCACTAGATCCAGTTGAATGATAGGTCTCATACAAAAGCACGTAAACAAGTATATTGATAAACATAAACAAGCAATCAACGATAAATTAAGAAATCAAGATAAACAAACCAAAGATTAAGATCTTCATACTAATGGCTAATACCCGAAGGTATTAGCCTTTAAACGTCATAATTAATACAAAAGTAATGATTTAGCCAAGGTAAACTAACCGAGTTAACGAATGATACCAAAAACTGAACGATTACAAGAGTACAAGAAATTACACGTTGTCTCCTATGGAATTAATTGCGTTGCTCGACCTCTTCTGCACTTTTTCTCCTCTAAAAATCGACTTTTTATGGTTTAGGTATCGAGAATATGATTTTGCACACCTAAAACTCGTTTTTGTGTTTTCTATTTATAAGGTCTGGAAAAAGGTCGATACAACGTATTGGGGATTTCTTATAGTATGGACCATGTTTGATATCTTCCAGAATATTTTATTTCCATATGACTTGAATACGGCGTATTGGTCAATCCTGGATACGGCATATCAATCTTGTTTCCTTCGTGATCTTTAGTGATGTGTAGGCACTGATACGCCGCATCTTCCTTGATGGATACGGCATATTGGTTGTCAGAACAATAATCTTCAAATATCTTTGTTTAAGCTCCAGAATGCGTGCCTTTTAGTCAACTTTCACTAAGTACTCCATAATTACTGCAATTCTTAAATACAAACGATTAAGTAACAATTCTTTGCAATAATTATATAAAATGGGTTAATTACATGGGATAAATGATGTTATACAAGTGACGTTATTTGATGTCACCAAATATCCCCCCACTTGAATCCTACTTGTCCTCAAGTAGCCTTTAAAATTTTATGAAATGTACCCCCAAGGATTTTTCCGGTTAAGCATTTATTTGATCTATTACAAGTACACAACCAAACACCTCACGAAATAGGAAGATGAAAACACTCAAATCACGCAACTAATCTATGTGGTAACATGTAACTAATTCACTCAATTGCTCGGTCGTGACGAGTATTCTATCATAGGCTTGGCAAGGATATACATCTCCACCACTAGAACTAAGGAGTAACAAGTTTATAAAGGTAAAATTGGTTTTTATTATAAGGCTTAGGGTTGATCATTCTACAATCTTTTACCAAAAGTACCATACCAACAAGGCAGCTGAAGCTCACATACATGGCCGTAACGACAGAATAGACATGTGTGTTCGATCACATCCTTATTCTAGTTTAACCAAGGGTTAGGATGAAGAATGATATAGGGTAGGGATCTTCTAACTTTCACCAATAGTAATAAACCAACAAGGCAGCTAAGACATGTATACATGGCCGTAACGATGGAATAGACATGCACGCTCGATCACATCCTCATTCACGTAAAAGCCATGGTTAATGATTAGGAAAGGGAATTAAATTGTTGTTAAATAAAAATTACGAAACAAATAGACTAGGTCCAAGATACAAGTTGCTAGACACTTTTTTCCGACCGTTACCATGATAAAGACACAACTATATACAAACATCTTGATCATAGATCAAAAACAACAACTAGAGTTAGCGTTCTCGTAACGGTCAACTTCCCAATCATCCCATACTTTACATACTTTACAAGACAAGTGGCGATATCTACCACTTTATACAATACTATATATCGTTGACTTATAAGACGTATCAACGAATAACCGATCCTTTATATAATTCCTTCAGTCTAAGCTCTTGCGAAACGATTATCTTCAAACTTTCATCTTTTTTTTGTTGCAATTTTCTAATTTTTTTTATGTTTGTTTTAACACTATACTATACTACAAAACTCGGTGTAATTTCACCATCTTCACGATCATAATAACTCCGGATAATTCCTTCGATAATTCTTCATTCTTCGGACGTACCAATAATTGTGTTGGTGGTAAAAATACATGAGTTTTGACTACTTTATACATTCCCATTTGCAATGTGCAAATTTCTTCCCAACCGTACCAAAGATAGAAACTTGACACAAGACTCGAGAAATACATACTTTACACTTTAAGCAACTAGCAACTGATAAATGGACTTAATCTAACAGGGTAGGCTAAGGTCTAAAGGTGCAACGAAACAAACAGTTGGTGTAATTCCTAAAGGATTGGCTCTACACATTTTTCTAGGGGTATCTTACTCTTAAGATGAGAGTAAAAAAAAGGTTTATACGGGGGTTAACTAACCAGTGTAGTTAGTTAATAAAACAACATATAAAAGCTTTTTGGGTGTAATCCTATAATTTTACCAATTCAAACAAGTTAATCCATCTAAATCCATAGTACTCATTATTGTGGTCTCGAATAGATATACCAAGCTAAGTTCTAAAGTTTACAACATCACCGACACACTCATATTTTTGTGGAATTTAGGTAAACATTTGGAAACAGATAAGTTAAATCCTCATAATATCTAATAAGGGTTATTGTGTGCAGGTTATGTAACAAGTAATTTCATAAAAGTATGCTTGAAATTTTTTTAAACTTGAGCATAATTTAAGCATTTTAGTGTGAAAAATAGGACAAGTATACATTCTAATTCCACCCCCCACTTGAATTATACAACGTCCTCGTTGTATAGATAAAACATTAAAAACAGGAATTAAAAGAATTAAAATGAGAAACTCTCCTGATATTTTGCTCGGTAGATTCTCCATGTAGATTTATTGAGCAAGATTGTGTGTTGAACAGCCGTCTTGAGGTTTCAAGACTCCAACACTTCCAGATTTCTAGATTGTAGATACTTCACCAACATTGTCGATTTCTTTTCAGCGAGGTCCTGTGCAAAATATAGGAAAAACATGCAAAATCATATCTCGGGTATCTATGGTTAATTTAAATAAGCTAAATAAACTGTACAGGAAACCAATACGCCGTATCCATAAACTGGAATACGCCGTACAGAAACCTGTAAAAAGTATCTTAATATGGGTCAGTCTGTTGAATACGCCGTATCATGTGCATGAATACGCCGTATTGACAGGACTAACAATAATGTTTAAAGTGCATAAAAATAAAGGACTGATAACGTCTAGACATTCAATATGTCGTATGGTATGGAGCGGATACGCCGTATTGATGTCTGGGAAGACAGACTCGATAAAATTAAATAACAATCTGGGTTGTCTCCCGGGAAGCACTTTTCTTTTCGCTAGTCTTTAAGTTAGACTTTTTTCTTCAGCTTCTTCAGTCGGTGAACGTCACCTTCTATCCGTTTTCCTTTTTCTAAAAAATTTCTTGATAGATTCAAGACATACAATCTTCGTTTCTTTCCCAAGCATTATATTCACACCT
>BQNB010000306.1:92133-184994 GCA_026074375.1 Tanacetum coccineum
GTGATATTATCTAAGTATGAAATCAATGTCTGTTTCGTGAACAGCCTCTTTGAGAAGTGGCAAAGCTTCCCTCAAGGACTTAGAAATGCAAATCACACTCAGACCTTTGACCTTGCCGATATCTATGGAAGGTTTGTCTAGGAGGACAGCCTAATCTCTAGGAGATATTCAGATACAAAAAAGGCCCTAATTACTATTCCTTAGACTCTTCCATACCAACTACCTTCTTTTCTAACAACATTGTGTAGGATTTTCAAGAAAATTCTGATGATAAGGTGATAAGAGATCTAGTAAGGGGTACCTTAGAGATCTTGATATAGAATTTCATGAGAGGTCCCTGTTGGCAAATTCAAAACGTTTTATAAAAAGGAAAAACATTTTTTCGAGTAAAAAAGCAAGTGAAGACACTGAATGCTACAAATGTGGCAAGAAAGGTCATTTTGCAAGAGATTGCTTTTCCAAAACATCTGAACCATCTTAAAAATCACCAATGTCATACTCATCCTCAGTGTTAAAAGGTTTTCAACCCAAGTTTACCCCAAAAAATTTTTAGTCTTCCTAACATGCTCAAAGCAGTCAGGGTGAACCAAAAGTCCAAAAAGATTACAAGACTGAATACAAGAAGATGAAAGCTAAACTGGCACTCTTTGAGGCTAGTCCTCCTACTTCTCAGTCCTTAAAACCCTTTCAGTTAAATAACATAGGCCTTGTTGCTGAAACGTTCGATTAGGATGAGGAAGAAGTATTAGATGATGAGGAGGAGACTCAAGTCAAGGATCTCACGGCTCTAGCTGATTATGAACTCTCTGTGGGAAAGAATCATGCACGTAATGGTGAATGGATAGACATCACCATGAAAAAAGTAAATATTCTTCTTTCTATGGATGAGAACTTAGATTGGCAACCTATCTCAAATATATCAACATTGACCTAAAGTATGTTAAAGAGCAAAGATTAAACTTGTTATCAAAATATAACAAAATAGTTTTTGAGTTAAGTAAGTGTAGAGATGATCTACTAACCTTAAAACAAGTAAAGCTTGAGGCTATTACTTTTTCAATTCAAAACACTGAGACCATACATTAATATTTACTCTCCCCTAGCGATCTCCTTGGCGATTATCCCTAAAACACACTGAAATCACAAAAACCTTCTTGATTGTCTTTTTCTTTTAATTATGTCCTCAAATATTTGTAACACATGAGTTTTAACTTCTTAATTGCTTGTTTTAACTTGTACTTTACATTGATTTTGAATCAGATCTAAGGGATTGTGATTGGTTTTAGGGTTTTCTATATTGTTTTTTAGGGTTTTGTTTTTATTGATCATAAGGGTTCGATTACTAATTTTATTCAGCATAGTGATCTTTAGGTTTTTGATTTGTGTGTTTGGTGTGTTCTTGTGATTTGTTTATTATTCTTCACTCAAGCCTTAGATCATCTAGGGTTTCTCGTTATTTGATGATTGGCATTTGTCTTCTAGTCTGAGAATCATTATTGGTTTTCTGGGTTGGATTGTGTGGAGTGGTAAGAAAGATATGGACGATGGGTTTTTTAATGACAAAAGGGAGTGAGAGAGGGAGAGGTGTAAAGGAGAAAGAACTCAATGGATAAAAGAAATACCTCTTTATGTATTGGTGGTCGACTGATTTTAAAGATACTATGAATGATGATTCTCCAACTGGTGTTGCATTTGTTGTTCGGGAAGGTGTAACACCATCTGTGGTTGACATGACGGTTGAGATGGGAAAGTAAAACTATTTGGATGATACTACTGTTCCGGGATCTTTTCCACCATTATCTACGCCAGTTTCTACTACGGCTAGTAATGCCCCTGGTAAGTCTTCGTATGCTAATATAACTAGTAAACCAAGTAGGAAGAAAGTGAATGTTCGTACTTTGTTTACACCTGGGGGTAATGGGATTGATGTGGTTGTTCCGGTGGATTCTATTCTGGCTATTACTGAACGCTTTGCTAATACAGCTTATGGTTTTTTCTTGGGGAAGAATGTAACACCCCCAAAATGGGTCGCAGCGGAATATGGGTTTGAGAGTGTTACTTCATAGATCAACAGCACAAGATATGAGAACGACCTCTATATGAGTCGTTTGAAAATGATACATTGGATTAAATAAACTTGTTTGTTACAGAAGCCCGAAGCTTAAATTGTTCACCCATGAAAATGTAAAGATTTTGATACATAACAAATACTCCAAAATGTAATGCATTTAAATCTCCATGCAAAATGATTCCCAAAATGTTGACCCCTAATGTATCCTTTTTCTTGTACCTTATTGACCTAAGAAAAACATGCTTTAAAACGTCAACATAAAGTTGGTGAATTCACAGGTTTAATAAATGTATAAAGTAGGACCGCAAGATTTCCAAATGTAAGACATGTAACACATACAATATCTCAAAAGTAATTACGAAATGCACTAAGCTCATGACACCGAAGCTACGACATATATGTATGCAAATTAATGCAAATAATGTGCCCGTGTAGATGTTCAACCCGCAACATCCAAATTGTTCCGACATGGTATACATTCGTTGTTTCAGTACATTCAAAACTAGTGAGCGCTACTCACCCGAACGGGGATGTCAATCCCAAATAGATCTATTCATAACATTCGCGCTTACAGTCCAGTAATTAACAGTTCATGATTCATGGGCATAGTGGGTTATAGCTACTTAGGCAAACTCGTAATTTGTATAAAAGTGTACTTGCGTCCAATCGTAAAACAATGCATGTTTCTCACCCCAAAGTTGTAAATCAATGTAATAGTATAAAAGCGGGGCTATGAACTCACCGTAAGTGAATGATTTGATTATCTAAATCAAATATGTAAATCGTCTCGGCAATCCGAATGCAACCTAATTAATTGTAGGTCGTATGAGCATAATGTATTTTATATAAATAAAATATCACATGTTATATAGTTACACCACCACCTAATAGTTTTTGTTAAACTTTAAAAAGTTGAAATATTAATTAAATCGTACTTTGTTAAATAAAGGTACATGTAATTGTAACCGTAAAGAAAATATTATTTTTCGTTCAACAATGTATTATTTGTTAAAAATATATAATTGAATATTTTATTGAATATGTAAATGAAATTAATATTATTAATTTAATTATTTTATAAAATAATGTATAAAAGTAAAAATAGTGCACAAGGTTTTATAAACCTCGATCCTATTAGTCGTTTTTAAACTCTTTTATAAGTGTTTCCTTATGTCACGGTTTGAGTATTTTAAGAAAATCTATCAAAATATTATATTTATAATATTTAATCCACTGATGAACAGTAACTTTTACTGTTAATAATAATTTATAAAACTATTTTTATGTAATTAATTAGGTATAACTTGCAAAAAACGTATCTCCTTCATTTTATTTCCGTTTTTCGAGTTTCTTACGTGTTTTGGATTCCTCGCATGAAAAAGTACTATCATTATGAAATAATTTCTATAAAAATCCAGATATGAAACAGTAGGGTATATTATAAAATAACTTTTATAAAAACACTTGTATACGTTTAATTAACGTAAACTCGTAATTGTCATATCTTCTTCGTTATAGCTCCGTTTTCGAGTTCCTTTATAGTGCCTACATCTTGAAATGTGTACTTAATTTACTAAAACATAAAATGTAGGTGTTATGATTCAGATTCAAATAGAAAGGTACCAAAACAGTTTGTATGTTTTCTTTTTATAAAACAAGTTTTACCATTCCTTTTATTAAGAGCTTTTGTACAAATCTTTTACCAAGTTTTCTACCATATATCTTACATCTATTAAGTCCTCTAAAAGTCCATAACACTTGTCCAATTGAAATCCATGTCCTCATGATCTTTTTATACATAAACTTGTAATTAACTTTCAATACAAAATAATTTACAAACTAAACTCATAAATCAACTAGTACTTATATTAAGTGTGTACTTCCATTCCATGTATTATTTCATCATTATACTTATAAAATTCGAACCTATATATGCCTTGTAATATCTCAAAAATCATAAAAATACATCTAGGTAGTGTTAACAAAGATATGCAGCATGTACAAAATAATAAAATGAATGAATGGAAATGAAAAACCTATCAAATAGACCTTATAGGAAAGATGTAGGATGATGAACACAAGGTAAAACCCTAGCAAGCTTCCAAATCCAAAACCCTAGTTTAGAAAACCCTAAATATGATTTCTTGAATAATCCTTGCTAAACCCAAACCAAAGCTTGCAATACCCTTGAGTGACCTTAGATATACTTATTATAAACCCTTGAATGATTTCTTGTAAGGTTATGAGTTGTAAATGTAAGAGTTAGTGGGTTTTAAGGATTTATTTCATGTATATACATACTAGATCTGGTTCTAGTGAATAATAACTGGGGAAATGAATTAGTTTTGTGTATTGGGTATAAAAGTGAGTATTTTTTTTAGTGTAGATGGGTATTGGTGCTTTCAGGTATGCCTAAATGTAATTTATTGCGAAACGTAAGCGTTTTACGTAACCAATAAAAATAAAATAGGAAAAGTTATAAATTATACTCTAGATAATTATATAACACTTGCTTGACGTAAACTTTTATTCGGTTGTGTCCGTTTTATATTGAATGATGAATTTTAGTTTACGCGATTTAACTATTTGATATAATTAAAAGCGAACGCGAAAAACCTCTAAAAATAAATAAATGGAATTAATTGATCCGGGAAATAACCTGAAATAACAATTTTGTTACAGTCTTCCGCCCTTAACGAGCCTAGTCCGCAAGGAGCAAGTTGCGGCACCTGTCCGAGGGTGCGGTTGCATGTGAAGGAGATGCGGAATACTTCTCCGCGGAACTGATCTTCACTTCTCTATGTGAACTCAGGACCTCTCCTGGAGTCCAACGAACTGTTGATTATGGGGATACAGCATCCTTTAACCGCTTGACTTCACAATCCATAATTATCCACTAGTTCTTTAACGAAGGCGGAGTTTTATCACAATGTGGTATTTTATCCAATAGACTGCCAACGATTCGTCGGAAAACACTTCTTTAGATTAAATTACATAAACATGTCTGTAAACCCTGTTTAACTTTTGAGGAAGTTCGAGTCTATAAGAAACGGTTTTCAACTTTAGCTAACACCTGAAAGGTCTAATATTATCTCGGGGTCAACTTCCCCCGTTTTCCAAACGTACGACCCTTCAAGGTGATACCTTTAACAAAACTAGAGTCACCAACTTGAAATTCAAAGTGCTTACGCCTCACATCGCGGAACTCTTCTGGCATCGCGAGCGCTTGAATTCTTTGCTTGATTTATGACAATCTTCTCGTTTGATCCTCATGAATGAGTTCTGGACCAGTGAGCTGAGCGTCTCCGACCTCGGCCCAACAAACAGGTGATCGACACTTCCGACCATAAAGTGCCTCAAATGGGGCAGCTTTAATGCTAGCATGATAACTATTGTCGTATGAAAATTCGATCAACGGTAAGTGTCTTTCCCAACCATTCCTAAAGTCTATCACGCAAGCGCGTAACATATCTTCTAATGTCTGAATGGTCCGTTCGCTTTGCCCATCGGTTTGCGGATGGTATGTTGTACTCATATCCAACTGAGTACCCATAGCCTTCTGAAATGACCTCCAAAAATTCAACGCAAACCTAGGGTCACGGTCACAAATGATTGAGACTGGTATTCCATGTCTCGTGACTACTTCTTTCAAGTACAATCTTGCTAGTTTGTCCATTAGGTCAGTTTTTTATCCCTGGTCGGGAAAATGTGCAGGACTTGGTGAGTCGGTCTACAATTACCCATAAAGGTATCGTTTCCCCTTTGCTTCCTTGGAGCTTGGGTGACAAAATCCATGTGATATGTCCCACTTCCATTGAGGAATCACTGGTTGTACCAACAACCCCAGATGGCTTTTGGTGTTCAACTTTGACCTTAAACACGTCAAACACTGCTAACAAGGTGGCAATGTCGCTTCATGTTAGGCC
Organism: Tanacetum coccineum; assembly: GCA_026074375.1. Lineage (NCBI taxonomy): Eukaryota > Viridiplantae > Streptophyta > Magnoliopsida > Asterales > Asteraceae > Tanacetum > Tanacetum coccineum. The sequence goes on from BQNB010000306.1 coordinate 98,131, forward strand.
ACCAGTATAGTTGCTTCATGTCTTGGTACATTTTATCGGAACCCGGGTGAACAGAATATTTTGACTTGTGAGACTCATTCATAATTAGAGCCCTTAGATCACCGAAGCATGGCAACCAACTCTTGTTATTAAAACACATTGTTTCGTCCGCACGTGGTTCCAATTTCTCCTTCCTGTATTTTTCTAGGTCCTTCAAATTTTCAATAAACATACCTCCCACATCTTCAGACTTGAGGTTTTCTGATTTTCTTGCCTCAGTCCGAGCCTCCAAAATCTGCTTGGGAAGATCCAAACCAATAGTCATAACTAAAGCTCGAACCCGTAATGGCTTATTTCGTTCCTTCCTGCTCAATGCGTCGGCCACTACGTTTGCTTTCCCCGGGTGATAACGAATTTCACAATCGTAATCACTAAGCAATTCCAACCATCGGCGTTGTCTCATGTTCAATTCCTTCTGATCAAGGATGTGTTGTAAACTTTATGATCTGTGAACTCGGCACACTTTGTCCCGTATAAATAGTGCCTCCAGATCTTCAGAGCGAACACTAATGCGCCTAACTCCAAATCATGAGTGTGGGAATTTTCTTCATGAAATTTTCAGTTTGTCATGGATGCATAAGCAATCACATTTTCACTTTGCATTAGCACATCGCCCTAGCCCTTGATCGAAGCATCGCAGTAAGCGATAAAGTCTTTAACTTCCTTCGGGTAAAGCCAGAATTGGTGCACTACACAACTTCTGCTTTATCAATTGAAAAGTTGTTTCTGCTTTGTCACTCCAATCAAACTTGACCTTCTTTTGAGTAAGCTTGGTCATTGGCTTAGCGATCTTTGAGAATCCTTCAATGAATCTTCGTAATAAGACGTTCAAGCCTAAAAAATGACGAATCTCCGTTGTAGTCTTAGAGATCCCAATATTTAATGATTCGATCTTAGCAGGATCCCACGTGAATACCCTGACTGTCAATCACATGAACCAAGGAACTGTACCTTGAGGAATCTAAATCTTCAGTTAAGACATTATTTTTTTTTTTTTTTTTTTTTTTTTTTTTTTTTTTTTTTTTTGGAGGGGGTTTTTTGTTTTTTTTTTTTTTTTTTTTTTTGGCATACAACTGCTCCTTCAAAAGCAACTCCAAGATTAACTGAGATGCTTTTTATCATGCTCTTGCTCGCGTCTTTGATTAAATCATAATATCATCAATACAGACAATCACGAATTTATCCAGATATGGTTGCACACCCGATTCATGAGAATTCATAAATATAGCAGGTTGTGCTAGTCAAACTGAAACGGCATAACATGGAATCATAATGTCCATATCGAGTTTTTGTTGAATGCAGTCTTTGGAATGTCATCTTCGCGAACCCTTAGTGATGGTAACGGACCGACACAGTACGGATCTTCGAGTAGAACACTCCTATCCTTAAGTTGATCGAACAAATAATCAATTCTGGAAGAGGATAACGTTTTCCACCGTTAGCTTCATTCAATTTTCGGTAATTCAATGCACGGCCAGATGATCCATCTTCTTCTTGACAAACAAGACCGTAGATCCCAAGTAGCGGAACTAGTCTTATTAAGCCGTTTGTCGGAAAGTTCTTGTATAGTTAGGTGCCGACAGATTCTTGTCATCCGTACGGGGAGCCAAATCGAATAAGGTGCCCGTGCTACCGACGTAGCACCAGGTATCAAATCGATTTGAAATTCTACTTGACGGGTTGGTGGTATACCCGGCAAGTCCTCGGGAAAAACTTCAGGAAAGTCTTGAACTATTGGTACGTCTTTAAGCCGCTTCTCCTTCGACTTGTGCCTTTCGCCTTTTTCGTGTAACATGTGCCCAAAAAAGAAAAGACATCCTTTCAGCAAATACTTTTATTGTATTTTGGTGGCACAATGAATGATGAAAAATCATGAATCTGTATCCCGTTGGTTTGGCTTCCGTCAGCGGCAAGAAAGAGAGTAAAAGTTTGCACTTCCACAGTGAACCTGGAACAAGAGTTTCTCATCACAAACGAATACGGCATAGATATTTTAGGCTAACCAGGGTGCCATACCGATAATGACGAGCAAAACTACCCATCTCTACGGGCATTAAGTCAATGTTGAAGGGATGATTTAGAAAATTTAAAGTACAACCCTATATAAGTGTATTAACCCAAATTATTCTACCGCCGGCTAACTCGACATCGTAACCATGGTCCAAATGTAGTTGGACTGATAAAATCAAGACAACGCGAACGGTAGAATTAGGGGCGTTCTATACGTGGAGAACTTTCAGTATCGGCACCATAAGCAGCAGAAGAGCGGACGAGAGCATAACTGTTATTTAGTAGGAACGGTACGGGGGGGGGGGGGGGGGGGGGGGGGGGGGGGGGGGGGGGGGGGGGGGGGGGGGGGGGGGGGGGGGGGGGGGGGGGGGGGGGGGGGGGGGGGGGTGGTTGGGGGTGGGGTGTGTGGGGGGGTGATTGGAAGGTGAGGATGTTGAGGGTTAATGGGGGAGTTGGTGGGGGGGGGGTGGTTTGATAGATTAGTTCGAAAGGTATGTATATTCGAAACTTCTATCGGCACCATATCAAATAAAAGCGAAGCCATAACGTCTATTTAGGAGGAACGTACCCTGACAACATAAAAGTTTCGATATTGATTCCAATCAGAGCCCACAACATAAGCTCTTGCGTACAGCATTTCCTGATTCCACTATTTCCCTATATCCATCTTCCAACTTTGGCATACACTCTATGAATGACCCTAAGCTTCACACCATAGCCAAGGTAAGAACTCTTGGTTTGACGCGCGAGTGGGCTCTTTGGTTGATTGGTTGGCAGCAGCAGCCTGTTTTACAGTCCTGGGCACCACAATGCCTCTTGCAGGTTGGGTGAATCTTCAGGAAGCGACACACGGGGGTCGCATCATGGTTGAGGAGAGGAGTTTAATCACATTTGGGGGACAAAGTGTTCAACCTCGGTTCCGTATGTTGCGATTGTTAGCATCGTTAGGGGGGGGGGGGGGGGGGGGGGGGGGGGGGAGATGGGGGCCATCCCATAGTATAACCTGGGGGTGCCACATTGTTCCTTTTGAATAGCTGTTGTTAATTTTGGTTGTTTCTTGAAGTGTCATCAAACTTTCTTTTGTTTTTAGCCCGACGTTCAGCAATGGTGAGGATCTTTTTATCTATCATTTCACTGGCAAACTCAATTGCCTCCTGGATCATCTTGGGCTTTGATGCCTTCACACTTCCATGTATCATATCGAGGAGACCACCGACATACTTTTCAACTACATCAGATTCCTCAGGAAACATTCTATCACACATCAATACCAACTCTTGAAAGAGTTGGTTGTAACTCATCACATCGGTTCCTTTTACCTTTAGGTTTCACATTTAAGTTTCTAACTTTTTGATCTCACCCCTTAGACAGTATTTATCGGTCATTACCTTCTTCAAGGTTTTCCATGGCATTGCATATGCAACATCATGTCCGACAGCCCTAACGTGGGAGTTCCACCTTGTTAAGGTATTTCCTTGAAGAGTACAGGTTGCAAATTTGACCTGACATGCAACAGTGCAGTTGCTGATGTGGAAAACAGATTCCATCTTCTCTAGCCATTGGGTTAGTCCGACAACTCCTTCAGTGCCTTTGAAATTCATAGGCTGACACTTTAGGAAATCAGTGTAAGTGCATTCACGGACAGTAGACGCTTGTCTTCTTTCGCCAGTTCCTGAATCATGGTTGTCATCGCCATTTCTGCTCCTGTCCGCATTACGTTATGCCAACACAGCATCAACGCCTCGTTCTATTAGTGTCCTAAGTTAAGCATCAGTGACAGGTGTAGAGGTGGGAGTGGTTGTTATGGCTGGTGATGCCCTTTCAGTTCTTTTACTTGGTGTCATTTTCTTCAAAATTACAAGAAATATAATACATGTTAGATTTCATTCAATCATAAACGCAACATGACATATGCATAATAAACAAAATGAGATCACAACACACAGTGAAATGTACAACTGAAGTGAAATCAACAATGACATAAATAAATCAACATCCATACATAACAACACGTGATAATCATATACATGATAGTTTTGATTACAACAAGATCAGTACAATGAGATACAAAAAATGAAAATATTGTCTAAGGCAAAATTAGCTGGAATCACCATGAAACTTACATGGCCATACAATGATAGCTAGAAAGATAAAACAAAAGTCCCTACATCCTACTAGCTGGGAGTAACCCATAAAACTTAATATGCTATATAGGATAGCTACAAATGATACATGACTATTAGCTGCTGCCAGCCTCAGCTGGCTTATCTTGGGGCTTTGGATCTCTAGCCTCTAGTCCTTTCCTGCACAATAGACATAAAAGCACACATTTTTCTATCCTTTTGGCATTTTCTTGCTTTTATTTGGCAAAATCCCGGATAATTTATATATACAATTTAGCATTTATCAAGCTTCAGTGTCATGAGCTTAGTGCAATAGTAATCTGGTTTTTTGATTGTTGGCATATGTTGTAACATCACGGGAAAGTCTTGCGGTCCTGCATAATTTAAATACATAAACCTATAAATTCACCAACAATTTTGTTGACGTTTTAAGCAATGTTTTCAGGAGGTCAATAGGCACGAGGTGCCAAGGATGCATTGGATTATGTTTTGGATTGCACTGTTAAAGATTTATGTGCATCATGTTTTGGGAAATCTATGTCATCTTTTGTAATATTAAACAAAGAACAAGTAAAGCTATAAGCTTTTGTAATATGTCTTTTATTTAAATCCAATGTATCAATCTAAACGACTTTTGTGTCGTTCTTATATATATCTTGTGCTGTTGATCTTGAAGTAACACGCCCCGGATCCTTATTCTGCTGCGACCCATTTTGGGGGTGTTACAATATCAGTCCTATGGGAAGTAGATGGTAGTAACAGGGGTGGTGATGCAACTCTCATCCGAATACCAGCTGCCCTATAGCCTAATGGTGCCCCTGCATCAGTAGGGCTAGTAGTGAGTGGTGATGGTAGAGGTAATGGTGGAGATGCTACAGGTAGTGGTGGTGTAGGTGCGGCAGCATGCTCAACAATGCGTGCCTCCATGGATGCTGACATAGGTGGCTCAAGTCTGACCGTCTTTCGTGCCCTACAGAGACGTGTCTGAGCAAAGGGGACCTTAGTCTGAGGTGATCTAGGTGTAGGTGCAGACTCATCAGTCTCAAATGCCTCTGTATCCTCAGCTGAGGGAACAGGGTCAACAGCAGGTACAGTAGAAGAGTCGGTCGGAGCTAGGTGCTCCTCCTCCTCCTTGTCATCATCCTCGTCCTCAAAGGGCTCCTCATCCTCATCATCCGTATCATCATCATTGTCGTCACCATCCCCTCCATCAGCAGGATAATAAGTATGATCCTCCTCGGGGTCCTTATCCGGATCAGAGTCTGCCACATAGCCTGGTGATAAGGCGGTAGGTGAGGCATCAGCAGGTAGAGGCTAGTCCTCCAAGGGTGCCTCAGCATCGGATGGTACTAAGTACTTGAGGTACTCAGGTCCAGGTACGTATGGTACCTCGACAGGTGAAGGTGGGTGCTCAGGACCGGGCACGTAATTGGGAGATGGTGGGTGCTCAGGACCTGGCACATAATCCAGAGATGGTGGGGCTACCAGCTGCATGGGGAGTCCATCGTATCCGTATATGATGACTCGTAGAGAACCTCCATTAGATAACTCCTCATCAGCTCCCCAAAAGACTCTCCCTGGCTCGGAATCAGTGTAGACAGATGTGTAGGTAACCGTGGATAAAGACATGACTGCTGAAACAACAAAATAAATTTATATAAGTATGTTATATAAGATCAATATAGTATATACGTAGTATGATATAAGTACGTATATAGGTCACGAAAGCATATAATATAACCAACTAATGCAACTCAATAGTATATGTATGTCCCGTGAAAAACTTTTGTATGATGCAGTGTTTAAAAATGGTTATAGTCCAAGTAAAATATTTGACCTGGTTCTCTATAACCTTGGCTCTAGATACCAATCTGTAACACCTCCAAAATGGGTCGCAGCGGAATATGGGTCTGAGAGTGTTACATCATAGATCAATAGCACAAGATATGAGAACGACCTCTATATGAGTCATTTAAAAATGATACATTGGATTAAATAAACTTGTTTGTTACAAAAGCCCAAAGCTTAAATTGTTCATCCATGAAATTGTAAAGATTTTAAGACATAACAGATATTCCCAAAATGTAATGCACCCAAATCTTTATAGTAATGACTCCAAAATAGTGACCACCAATGTATCCTTGTTTCTCGTACCTTATTGACCTGAGGAAAACATGCTTTAAAACGTCAACATAAAGTTGGTGAATTCACAGGTTTAATAAATGTATAAAGTAGGACCACAAGATTTCCAAAGGTAAGACATGTAACACATACAATATCTCAAAAGTAATTACGAAATGCACTAAGCTCATGACACTGAAGCTACAACATATATGTATGCAAATTAATGAAAATAATGTGCCCGTATAGATGTTCAACCCGTAACATCCAAATTGTTCTGACATGGTATACATTCGTCATTCGGACCTCTAAAACTAGTGAGCACTACTCACCCGAACGGGGCTGTCAATCCCAAATAGATCTATTCATAACATTCACGCTTACAATCTAGTAATTAACAGTTCATGATTCATAGGCATAGTGGGTTATAGCTACTTAGGCAAACTCATAATTTGTGTAAAAGTGTACTTGTGTCCAATCGTAAAACAATGCATGTTTTTTACCCCACAGTTTTAAATCAATGTAATGGTATAAAAGCGGGGCTATGAACCCACCTTAGTGAATAAATTGTAGTATATGAATAAAGTGAATGGAAACGTCACGGATAAGACCAAATGCAACCTAAGTAATTATAGGTCGTGTAAGTACCATGTACTTTGAATAACCAATACCACATATAATCCTATATAGTTACATCACCACCTAAAAGTGTTTGTTTAATTTATCAAATTAAACAACTTAATTTGTACTTGTAAAACAAATGTCCTTGTATTTGTAATTTTAAAAATGATATACTTGTCTAACAATTTGTTATTTGCCAAAAACACTTGATGTATTATTTATATAATTTCATTATATAAATAATTTAATTGTTTGAGAAAATAATATTTATTAGGTTAGATATATTTATAAATATTACTTTTAGTAAAAACGTCATATCTTTCTCGTTTTAATCCCATTTTTAACGTTCTTTATATGTATGAATTCGTATTTGAAAAGTCTAATCAAAAATTTAATTTAATATATGGTTAAGTTCTGTTATGAACAGTAACAGTAAGTGAAAGTTTATAATAATACTTTTTATAACTTTAATTATTGAAATCGTATTTTAATTGTATCTCGTTCGTTTTAATTCGGTTTTTAGTGATTCCTATGTCCACGTCTTTGTAATTAAAAGCTCTATTTAGGAAAATTAATTCCCAGCAGTTTACTATCATGAGCAGTAATATATTTTTATAAATTTACTTTTATAAAAATACTTTTTAACTTAAACTTGTAAATAATGTATCTTCTTTGTTATAAATCTATTCTTAATGTACTTTATAGTTTTAAAATCCTCATAAGTTGTATTTTATCAAAAGCACAAGCTCCTATTTTTATCAAATTCGAAATTTTAGAGTTTTTATAAAAATACTTTTATAAAGTTACTTTTACATATTTAATCACTTAAAACATGTAAAATCCATAACTAATTCATTATTCATTGTTTCTTCATGTTTTTTATATTTTTGGAATCACAAAAATATGTACTTTTCAAGAAAAATATAAAGTATTCTGCTCAGGTTCGAATTTTTATAGTTTTTTTAAAAATACTTTTATAAAAACACTTTTTACTCATAATCTTGTGAAGACCATATCTCCTTCGTTATAATTCAGATTTTCAAGTTCCTTATATGCTTACGATCCTCATGAGAAGTACTATTTTTATATAACATAAAATAGTTATTATATGGTTCGAATGAATAGTAACATTTAAAAGTTTAATTAACTTGTTTTATACACTTTTAACTTAATAAAGTTACCACAAGTCTTCTAATTTACAAATTAACATCCATGGTATATAAATTAAGTCCTCTACATTGTGTTCATCATAATAAGTCCATATCGCCCAAAAAGATTGTCCAACATATTTATTTATTTAACTAAACCTTATAAATATATAAATAATCATAACTTGACAAATAATTATATAAACTTTCCATTGCTTGTAAATCCTTGTTTTAAACATATTAACATGTTTTAAACATCTTCTTATTCACAAATAAAATGTACTTCATGTGTGTGTGTACATGATTTTGTTTTATAAACTTCATAAAGTAAACCTAGGTGGTGATTTATCTATACGCAATTATATAAAACATGAAATTACCATAATGAAAAGATTAAGGTCTTAGATAAACCTTAGATGAGCGTATGATGAATGTAGAACAATGATCAAAAACCCAACAAAACAAACCCTAATTTATTCGAATTACCCACTAAAAACCCTAATTTATTATTCTTGTCTACTTCTTTTGTTAACCGACAACCCACCCAAGCATCCAATACTCTTGTATCACCTTAATAAACTTATAATCCATGCTTAAATCACTTGGAATATTTGTAGAATAAAAAATTTATATTGAAAACCCTATCCGAAGAATTTGAAGCTGTGGTATAGTAAGGAAATGTGGTGAGAGAGCTTTGCTTTGAAATTTCGTTAGTTGAATGAATGTGCATGCTTTACTTCGCTAGTAATAGTCATATAATATGAATGGTGTAAAGATTAATCCTTAAAGTAACCTTAGTTAGTATGATGGGTTAATGGTACCAATTTGTAAGGTCTTCTCCTCCTATCTAGGTAAATGGACGCATGAGATTGGTTTTAAGGTACTAAGACTTGACAATTACTAGTAATGTGTGTAAAGTGTAAGGTACTTGGTCCTCGGTTAGGTTAGATTAAGGAAGAGTGAAGTTTAAGTGTGGTTTAGTTCTTGTCTCAAACCAATCGGCCCCATGAGATTTGCTAGTGATAAAATGAATTAATTTTGTGTATTGAGTATAATTTTAGGTATTTGTTTGAGTATAGATAGGTATAGGTGTTTTTGGGTATGCCTAAATGTATTTTATAGCGAAACGTAAAAGCTTTACGTAACCAATAAAAATAAAATAGGAAAAGTTATAAATTATACTCGTAATAATTATATAACACTTGCTTGACGTAAAATTTAACTTGTTTGGTGTCCGTTTATATTGAACGTTGATTTTTAGTTTACGCGATTTAACTATAAGATAATAATTAAAAGCGAACGCGTAAAACTATAAAAATAAATAATGATAATAATTGAGTCGGGAAATGACCTAAAAATGAGAAATGTTACACTTTACCCATGAGGTTAGAGCCCTTAGCATTAATTCCCTGGTTAGGAGTGCGAGCTAATAGGAGACCACCTGTTAGATAAAGTATATCTCATAATTAAGAGGAATCCTTAATCACTGTAAACTAAGAATAGGTTAATTCTCCTTGCGAGTCCATTCCACTTAGTACACATAGGTTAGGTACACCTACAAAACTGGACCTAACAAAGTTAGACCCCTTCTAAGGTTGTAATTAGACATTGCACATAAGATCATTGAATGCGGCTATCCTTCCTAGTTATCTGTCACTATACTAATTCCCTTTTCGACAGTAAGGCTTACCACCAAAGCATCCTGCAACAATTCTACTAAAATCCCAAACTGATTTCTTTACTGCTTTCTTAGATAGATTAATAAACCAGTTAGGGAATTAGAAACACAAAATATTTTTGGGTCGATACCCGTACATACCAATCACTACACTATACACGATAGGGTACACTGCTCTTTAGTGCGTAGGAATAGTCAAGGTAGTTAGGGTTTTATAAATGTAAAACCTGACGTAGTTTTATTTAAAAGAAAATACACATCAAGATGTCTTCTTCTTTCCACCCTCTTTAGTTGTGGGTTTACGAGCAGCCATTTCCAGATATTGCTGGTAGTATGATGACTTTTGAATAGCTTATGTAATCAACTCTGGTGGAATAGGCTTTCCAAAAACTTCATCCTTTTCGCCTTTGGGGACGAACTTGAGATTACCAAGAAGAAAGTCATCTCCCATAACATGAACAGGAGACACAGGTCTTCTGTGAATGTTATGTCTGTTCCCCAAATAATACATTATAAGCTTTGTGAACCGGAAGTAGGGGATGACATGAGTCGTTGGCTTCTTGGTAGGAATATTAAGATTAGCCCGATGAGTAAAGAAAGTCTGGATCGCTTGTACAAACTCTTCCCACAGCAGTTCAGCATAGTCAACATTGGTTCTTGTGACAATACCCCACAACATTTTAAGAACAGGGTGTCTGGGTTTGTCATTGCCAGAAGTCTTCCATGTTAAGCATTGGTTAATCAAAGACAGAATAGCTCTCCATGGCTGATATAAGTTGTTTACGTGCATCTTGGAAACAAAGTGAATTTCTTCTGGGTAGCGCAGCTCGTTAACAAAGTCCATAACCTGTTCACCAGCTGGCGGTGACTCAAATGGATGAGCTGGGTCTACAGGGGTAATCTCCAAAGCCTTACAAAGAAGATCAACATTAAGAGTAAACCATTGTTCATTGAATTGGAAGCTGTATACCCTAGTCTTTGCATCCTATACAAGGGTATTCTAGAACTGTAGTATGTAGAGAGTTGGAACATTTTCTGATGCAGTGAATGCTCTGAAGAAATTTGTATTCTAGAGAATGTTATCTAAGATGCGAAAGATAGGATTCTTTTGCAATTTATGTAGATCTAAGAGAAGATTGACCTTTCCAACAGGTAACCATGCATTGAAAGGAAGAATATGTTCGTCAGATCTTGTAGGAGCATGAGAGGGAACATTCTCTACATCCATCTTATCTGCTAAAGAATATCAACATAGATAGACAAAATAGCAGATATTTGATGTTAGATGAGAATATTAGCCTTGTTTATGATTTTCCATACCATGTTTGATTAGGTTATGATTAACTCAGGTTTGATGAGATATTTCACATTGAGTCATTAGTCATTAGCTTTAGTCACTCCAATAGTCAACAGTGGTCAACCTTAGACAAGGTCCAAATAGTATCCGTCAAGCTCAATCACAAGTTAACTAAGCCCGAATGGGAGTTAGCTATGTAACTGGGCCTTTGGAATGAACCTTAAGTGGTTAATGCGCTTAATGGGCCAAGTCATAAGAGTTTGGCCCAAACCGCTTCCCAACAGTTTACCAAACCGCCATATGGTGGTTTAGGTAAACCGTCGTGTAGCATGTTACCAAATCGCCACATAGTGGTTTGGGTGAACCGCCATGTGGCAAAACACCAAATCGTCATGAATAAAATATTATTAATATAAGAAAATAATATTTTAATCTTTTTAATCAAACTGCCTCGACCACACCGCTATGAATATTTTATTCATTTTAATCAAACTGCTGCCACTTTAGAAAAATTCAAAATAGAGGTTTGATTATTTTAATATTACAAGAAAATTTTACCAAACTGCTGCCATGCTACGATTTCCCTGTATGAATTAAAATATTCATAAATAATTTAAACCGCTACGGGAAAATTTAATCAAACTGCTACATAGAGATACATGCAAACTACTTCCTAGAGTGACCATGGCAAACCACTAGCATGAATATCAAAAGGCAAACCGCTGGCTAGATCATTGATTTCTCAGCAAACCGCTATGATAAATGCTTAACACAAAACTCAATTTTCTGTCAATTTGTCTAATCCAAAACACAATCCAAGGCATCTTATTTCCAACAATCTCTTAGCAATCACTTTTAACACCCTTTACTTTCACATTTCATCAAGTTCGAGCAACACACTACCTTTTGAGCATCGACATCTTTTAAAATCTTAAGGGGGGCATGCTTACATGTTTAGGCACTCAATTGAGACATTTAACCAACAACCAAATGCATTTCAACAGTGTTCAACAACAACAAATCGCTTTTGACTTTCCAAAAGTCAAACAACACACGAAAATTATCATTACATGCATTCAACTGATTAGGGAATGAAATCAAACATTAAATCATCATTACTAAAACCAAATGAACTAATCCCAGTAAACAAAACATAACACAAAACACTCTATAGAGATTTGATCAATAACGAATGCAAAAACTATCATAGAACACACATGTGTTTGATCTATACATAAACAGACATAGAATAGTCAGCCCTAAACGCATCTACCCCAGCATTCAATTTACATTACCTAACAAAATTTTAATTTTCGAAAGCCCTAGGTAAAATAATCTAAGATACAAATTTACGAATAATTAGTGTGTTTTGATATGATTCCTTGATACCTAAGCATCATTTAGTGACAAAAAATAAGTTTTTGAGGTTACCTTAGCAAGAAACAATCACTGGATCAAGAATCGAAAGAGTGGTAATCGTGGTGGCGGTTTGCGTGAGTGTGTGTATGTTTTAATGTTTGGCCGAATTTTTGAAGGTTTAACCAGTTAGTGCAAACCGCCACCTTTTATACCTAAAGTTTCAATTTGGCAGTTTTAGTCCTTGGGATTTCTACTTTCTTTTATTTTTGGTTATATGTATTTCTAAGGTTAAAGTAGTTTGAGGAATGACACAATTAGTCCTTGTAGTTTAATAAACCTAGGAAACAAGTAGCAAATTTCACATAAGCCCCTAAACTTTCTAACTATTGACAAAATTTGGCCCTTTGAGTTAAACTAAATCAACTCCCCTTCAAAGTATAACCCCATTCACATACAAAACCTTTTTCATTAATTGTGAGATGTTTTTAGAAACCCGTTAGATGACGTAAATTTGAAATCACTCTCCCCTCAAACAATGACCCATTTTCTATTTAAAGAGGTGTAGTCGTTGTTTGAGTGTACAAATTTATTGTAAAAGCATAAACTGATTAATTTTCAACAATACTTTTTCCACCGTGGTTAACACAAATAATTTTGAAGAATCAATTATGAAAAATTATTTGGTTAAAAAAGAAGACTTCTCTTCTTTTCGAAGAAGTAATGCACTGAAACATATGTTACTCTTATGATGCATGGATATGAAGTAATCTATGCCCGAGAAAAATTAATTACCCGTTGTCAGGAACAGCTGTCTTTTTGGAGACATGCTTTCCTCAGATTGAAAAGCGGGTTGCAGTCTGAAATAACTGCAAGCCATGAAGACATGTTTTAAAAGGTTTGAACTTCTGCTCGAACTTTATTTAAAGACTTGTGTCATTATTGAATGAAATTTCTAGGTCTGTAAATATTATCGATTTTCAGAAGACATGTCTTGAAAAATATTTTTGGTATTTTCTATTTTCTGATTTTTATGGTTTTTGTAGGTTTTATATTTTTGTATTTTTCTTGTTGGTTTAAAAATATGTACATAGGATACATGAAGACCTTCATTTACTCATCCTCTTCTTCCTGAAGACGTTTGAGAGTTTCTGGAGTCATACTCTTCATTCCAAGTCGCGGGAAAAGAAATTCGAACCGCTCTCTTGGTAATGCTTTTGTGAATATGTCCGCAAGTTGATAATCTGTCGTCACAAACTAAAGTTCAACCACACCGTTCTCCACTTGTTCTCTTGTGAAATGGTAACGTATGTCGATGTGCTTAGACCGGGAGTGTTGGACATTGTTACAACAGAGAATGATAGCACTTTTGTTATCATAATACAGAGGTATATTATTGAATGCGAAGCCGTAGTCCGTTAGTTGTGATCTCATCCAAAGGATTTGAGAACAACATCCAGACAAGGCAATGTATTCAGCCTTTGTAGTGGATATAACAATGCTTTTCTGCTTCTTTAATGACCACCTCACTAATTTCTCTCTTAAAAACTGAGCACTTCCCGACGTACTTCTGCGGGTATCCTGACAACCTGCATGATCTACATTTGCATAGGCTGTTAGTGCCATAGCGGTATCCTTCAAATACCAAAGACCTATGTTAATGGTTCCTCTGAGGTACCAAAAGACCCGCTTAATTGGTTTAAGGTGCTTTTTGTTAGGCTTAGCCTGATACCTAGCACACATGCACACAGCAAATACAAGATCTGGTCTACTGGCAGTGGGGTACATTAATTAGCCAACCATACCTCAAAACTGAGTCTGGTCAACTGGCATCCAAAAGGGTCCTCATCTAGTTTTGATCTATCCACCATTGGTGTATCTACAGGGCCAGACGTATCCATTCCATATTTCATTAAAATTTTAAAAGCATATTTAGATTGGTTAATAAAGATGCCTTCGGGACTTTGAGAAACTTGTAATCCTAAGAAAAACGACATTTGTCCCATCATTGACATCTAACATTTTGAACTCATCTCTTTTGAAAATATGTCACAAGCGTTAGGATCAGTCAAGGCAAATATAATATTATCTACGTAAATTTGAACAAGAAAAATATGGTTGCATGTTTTCCGGGTGAATAACGTAGGATCCACTACACCCTTGGAGAACTTGTTTTCCAGAAGAAAACTTGATAATATGTTATACCATGCCTGTGGAGCCTGCTTTAAGCCATAAAGAGCCTTCTTTAGATGATAGACGTGTGTAGGATGATCTGGATCAACAAATCCCTCGGGTTGATTGACGTAGACTTCTTTTTTCAGGTCGCTATTCAGAATTGCAGTCTTCACATCCATCTGGTAGATGATCATGTTCTTGCTAGTGGCATTTACAATGAAGATCCTGATAGCCTCTATCTATGCAACTGATGTAAATGATTCCTCAAATCGATGCCCTCTTCTTGACGATATCCCTTCGCTACTAATCGCGCCTTGTTCTTTAGAACATTACCATATTCATCAAGCTTGACTTTATAAATCCACTTGAGAGCGATTATCATTACATAGTCTAGTTTTGGAACTAACTCCCATACTTGAAGTCGATCAAATTTGTGAATTTCTTCTTGCATAGCTTTAAACCAGCAAGCTTCAGCCATGGCAGTCTTAAAATTCTTGGGTTTGACTTTTGAGAGTACAGAATTATAAAAGCATCATAAGGCATCGGTAGCTAACTGTTTCTGGTGGATACCAGACGAGAAGGATTACTAATAACATTATCCATTGGGTGATCCTTGGACCATTTTCCGAGATGATTATGTGGTTGAATAACTTGATTGGATTCAGCTGAACTAACATCCCCTGATGATGATGCTTCAGAACTAGGTTCGAGAGCAAACACGTTTACAAAGGGGTCATCTTCAGCTTGAGCAAAAGGGTTATCTTCGAAAGTGGGTCCAGCTGCAACACCTTGATGTGAGATAGGAGGTTGTACTTCTGAGGATGACGGTGAATGACTTAGAGACGATGCATCTTGATCAATTGTTGTAGAAGAAGGTGTACCGGTTGAAATAACTGGGACGTAAACTGCAGGAGTATGAGGTACCGGTCCTTCAACACTCGGGGGTTCAAACTATTCATCAAACATCGGTTGGAATAAAATCTCTAGATCTTTAATGGTAGGGGGTACATAAGGAGCTGTAGGGGCCGAATTTGGTACGAACCCTAAACTAATTTTTCCAGGCGTCATCAAAATAGGCACGGGTCCTCTACTGATGTGCACAGGAGCCATTTACTCAGTCAGCTCATTAAATTACACGTGAATTGTTTCCATGATTCGTCGGGTTCTTTTGTTATAGATTCCAAAACCCTTCCTATTAGGAGCATAACCAACGAAAATCCCAATGTTTGCTTTTGCTTTCAATTTTCCAAGATCTTCACTGTCATTTGTAGGGTAACAAAGAGCTCTAAAAACACAGAAAAATGTAAGATCGGGTTTCTTATCATGCACAAGCTCATATGGGGTTTTGTCATGACGAGTATGAATTAGGGATCCGTTTTAGGTGTAACCTGCAGTAGCAACATCTTCTGCCCATAGAAACATCAGAGCTTTATAAAATATCAGCATTGTCCGAGCAACTTCCACAAGAGTACAATTCCGTCTTTTGACAACGATGTTCTGCTAAGGAGTTCTCGGAACAAATTTTTAGTGAGTGTGATAAGTGTTAAATTGTATACATAAAATACCCAGGATTTCGCCAATAAAAGCAAAAAAAATATGCCAAAAGATGGAAATATGTGTGCTTTTGTGTCTCAATGTGCAGGAAAGGATATCAAAGTCAAAAAGAGCAAAAACCGACAAGAAATGAAGAGACAAGTTCAATAGAAAGATTTGAAGCCAATATCAAAAGCCGGATCAGACCGTGGTCGAGAAAAGACAAGAAAGTAAAGAAAAGGACAAAAGTTTGAAGAAAAAAAGACCATTATACCCTTTGAAGAGGATGCAAAAAGACTAAAATACCCTTTGGGCCTTTCTACACTATTCGGATCACAAAGAAAATATAATCTTTCTCAAACTTTAACCTTGGTAAGCCTCTTACCAGATCTTTCTTATAAGATCATTATTGTTATCGAGTTCAAATGGTTTAACCGACGATGCCACAACCATGATTTATTCTTGGAGGCTTTTAAAAATAAGCATATTGGAGAGGACATCATCATGTCTTCAACAAAGATAGTATACAGATTTGATCCACGAGAACCTTTAAGTAACTCCACACCATCTACATCTCTAACATAACATGAATGTTTTCTGAATGAAACTTCAAGATCTAAATCATAAAATTAACCTACAGAAAGAGATTGTGTCCAAGTCCTTCCAAATAATATAACCTGGAGATCTCATTGTCACCAATCACGTTTGTCTCCATAACACATAATAGCACCAATATGTATATTCCCCGAATTAACTGTCCCGATGAACTTTTTCATGAAATTCTTGAGCCGTGAGTGATTCTCCGTCATATGTTTTGAGCAGCCTGAGTCTAAATACCAAAGGACAATCTGCACGACATGCATTTGAAAACAAACAAAGATGGAGAGTTTGGTAATTTGGATCCCTAATTTCTGTTAGGGTCCTGTTGGTTAGCAGAAACATTAGTATATTTTACAGGAACATCAATTATTTGTGACATAGCTGTAGTGGGAATGCTAGTGGAAATTGCCTTTTCCTATTTGTTTCTACGTTTGTATCTAGTTAATGGTGTCTGAGAAGTGTTGCTAAATCTCTTAGTGATCACAGTTCACTAGAACTAACGTGTTCAGGTTGCTTTAAAGGCACTACTTTGGATTTAGTAAACCTAGTTAAAGGGCACTGTTCTCCTAAGTGAATTTCCTTCTAGTGGGCTTCCACTGGTAACCAACATTAGCAAATAGTTTCCCTGTTGCTTTCCAAACTTGCTTAACTTTGCTCAAAACATTTTTAACAAGGGGGCATTTATAGACTTCAAATATTTCACAACACACTTTTCATGATTAGCAGAAATTAAGCATTTGCTACATGTCTTGCACACAGATTTAGAATTCAAATTAATTATAGTACGCTTAGAGCTAGTACTAGAATCAACATGATTCTCTTGTTTCAACTTAGACTTATTGTTCCTAGGGTAAGCTTCTACTTTCTTCTTGTTGTCACTTTTAGCTGGCAAGATCCTATTATTCTTTGTATTGCTCTTAGGCTTTGACCCGCTAGCTTTAGTGGAATTGTTTACTCTTGTAGAAGAGATCACAGGCACATTAGTCTTTTGCACTTTCTTTGCTTAACATGTGTTTGTGTGTTATTATTTAAAGTATCGCATGGTTTCTTAAAAGTAACTTGCTTTTTCCTATTCAAAGGGGTAGTAGCAGCCTTTTTATCTCTTTAATTGAATTCTTTCAGACAATTTTCAATCACATATTCTAACAAATCCTGAGATCTCTTAGTGTAAAAGCAGGCATTCTCAAGCGTATTATCTAATGGTTTTTCAATCCTAGCTTCTTCTACTATCTTACAAAGTGTTTCGACACTTTCCTTAAGATGTTTGAGATAATCTAAATGAACTTCCCTATTCTTCCTATTACGAGGGGGAAATGGTTCAACATCGATTGCATACATACCAGGCGCAAGCACTTTTGGTTTTACAGCAGGCATAGTGACGCATTGCATTTTTCCTTTTAGTTGAGCTTTTAGTTTCTCAATTTCAGTTAACAGAGAAGCTGTCTTTTCAATAGTTTTAGCACGCGTTATCGTAATAGAATCATACAATTCCTTGTAATGTTTCTTAACTTTTTCATTCTCTGCCCTAAAACGCTTATTTTGTTCTTGAAGAGTAGTGACATGTTCTATTAACCCTATGTTCTAAGAATCTAAGGCCTTAAAATCAAGTGTATGATCTGCCTCACTACGTCGCTCATTCATGTGAGAGATTTGCTCTTTTAATTTTCTAATGGTGTTATTTTTCCCTTGAAGCTGTTATTAGGATTTACTTATCAACAGCGAATAAGCCTGAACCTTTACTTTTTAAGAACAGATTTCTTGTTAATTTTGTATACTTATAGCTTATTTCTTTTTAGAAATCCTTCCATTGTAGCTTATTTCTTTTTAGAAATCCCTAGTATACATCTTAAGTTTCATATAGCTTCTTTTAGTTTTAATTTTCATTTAGTAATAAGCTAGCAATAAGCTAAAGTTTGAAAAGTTAGAATTTTGAAAGCAAAAGCCTAGTTTCTGTGGTGCAGAATTAGATACTTAATTTCTAGTTTATTCAGTTGTTAAAAGTTTAAAGTGTCTTTGTTAAAGTTGTTGTATATAAGCTCAGGCTTAACTTTGTAGTTTTAAGTTTTAGCTAATTTTCATTTTTTAAATAAGCCAAAAATAAGCAAGTCGTAGGGTCTGTTTAGTACATTTTTAATAGTTAGAGGTTATCCGTTTTCACTATAGTGTAAATTCGAGTCAGTTACCCCGCCTACCCTTTTCTTTCTTTCTTTACAATTTCTACCCTAGTCTTTTAGGTATAATTAAATAGATTTAAAATTTTCAAATATTAGTTTTAATAAAATTAGGGTTAGGTTTTAATAGGCAAAATTAGGGTTCAATTGGGTTATAAAATTTGGGCATTTTTATACCTTTGATTTTCTGCACATTTTTAGTAGTTAAAAAACATTTTTCTTTATTTTTCCAACTAAGTTTGTATTTTCTAGAAATTAAAATAGATTTTGAGTAATTTCTTTTTCTTAAATAAATCATAGAAAATAGAAAAATTGTTGGAAAAATCTAATTCTTTTTGTAATAATTTTCTTTTTAATTTTAGTATTTTTTGAAAAATAAAAAAGAATTTTAGTGTTAATTTTTAGAAAAAGTGTATTTTTGATAATTCATTTTTCTTTAAAAATTCATAAAAAATACAAAAGTAGTTAAAAAATTCCAATTCTTTTTCCTAAAATTTTCTTTTTAAATTTGTGATTTTTAGGTATAAAATTTGTTAATAGAAGTGCTTTAGATTTTAAATTCTCGTTTTAGCTCACGTTTTTAATTCACATTTGTTAATTTTTCGTATTAGTTAAACGTTTTTAATTCTTTAATTGTTCTTAGTTTAATTGTGCTATTATATTCGTAGTGTAATTCAAAATTCAAAAATCCTTTATTCATTCTTGACTCGAATCCGAATTATTCCCGAATCTCAATTCACGACTTCGTTGGGATACGACCCGAGAAGAAATACTTCCCGGTTAAAAATATACGTATTGTGTTTTCTTAAGTGAGATTTTATCCTTTTATTTCTCTTGTTTGAGAAGTAATTTGGAAAGAATTGTCACGGGATTTATACTATACATATATAAATTTGACTAGTGCTTATACACGCAACCAAATTTTGGCGCCGTTGCCGGGGAAGACGTGAACGATTTTTGAGGATATTCGTTGAAGTAGAGTTTTGAAGACCCTTCCTTCTTGGAAGTTACTTTGCTATTTTTGGATATATACTATAAAAATACAAAACGATCATTAATTCGATTCCTATCGAATTAGTTAAAATAACAAAAATAAAATAAACAAATTTGGATACTAGCTATCCATCTTAAACCATTCCAATAAACAACAAAACTAATCGTGAGTTACTTGCGAGGTACGACGGACCTTTGAGTTTACAAACTATAAGGTGAGTTTAAGGAAAGGTGATAGCTACTTGCTAAGAAGTCATTGCGGCTCGCTAAGCCTTTCCGCTCACTTGTGCGTACTCTTGGAGACTTATCGTGAAGCTTGTAATTAACGGTTGCCAAAAATATTTTTCTTTTTGTTTTCCTTCCTAATAAATACTAAAAAATTGTAAATTTCCCCAAAAATAATCTTCTTAATCTCAAATTCTTCTTTTTATTATTTTCACTAGTGCATGCGCACTCGTTCTTCCTTGGAATACACAATTCCGAGAAGACGTAATCGTCGACGTTCTCGACACCAACAAGAGGCAATCCCTATTGTTGATAAGGATCCGATTCCAATGGCCGATGACCGACCTATGGCCGAGCAACTTCAAGCTCCCACCGGGGGGTTTGAAAGTGCTATAGTTGTACCACTCATCAATGCTCAAAATTTTGAACTAAAATCCTCTCTCATTAATCTTGTTCAAAATCGAATTTTTCGAGGAGGTAATGATGAGGAGCCTCATGCTCATATTCGTCATTTTGAGAGCATAACTAATAATCAAAGGTACCCGGATGTACCTAACACCACCATCAAACTTCTTCTCTTTCCATTTTCTCTTGACGGGGTTGCCAAAACATGGCTTGACAAAGAACCCCCGAACTCTATTCTTACATGGGATGACTTAGTGTCTAAGTTCATAAATTTCTTCTTTCCACCTTCTAAGACTACCAATCTTCGGAATGAAATAACGAATTTTCGACAAATTGCTCAAGAATCTTTCTCCGAAGCTTGGGAGCGTTTCAAGGAACTTCTAAGGAAGTGTCCTCATCACGGGTTTTCGCTCATGCACCAATTAGACACATTCTATAATTCGTTGAGCTATAATGATCAAGATTCTCTTAATTCCGCTGCCGGTGGCAATTTTCTCTACAAAAGTCCAACCGAAGGACTACAAATCATAGAGAATAAAGCCAAAGTTAGATGTTCACGGAACGCCGTGATGCGAGTGAGTACGAATGCTCCTCCATCTTCTTCTACTTCTTCATCATCTAACTTCGAATTCCAACAAATGGCGGCGGCATTAGAGGATAAGATGACTTTGACTTTTAGGAATGAAATGAATGAGATGAAAAATATGATGAAAGCTCTTGTGCCTACTCCCAGAGCAAGTTATCATTGAAAGTCATGCATCTAACCAACTATGAATGACTAAATCCCGACTTCAAGATAAAATAAGTACATGCCTTTGTGAAATCCAACTTCACTATCAAATAAGTGATACCCGATCAACTCCGTAGCTACTTAGATAAATTAATACCAAATCTAGCAATTTAAAAAAAATTAAGCTCCATGATTCTTTATAAAAATTGATCCCGATCTTCTCACTTTAAAAATAGTTGAGTCACTTTGTCGTTTTAAGCCTCAGATGTAACAACTAATCCATAATACGCCAAATAATAGTAGTCCATAATACACTATCACTCATAACTTTCGGCTCATCATAGTTGAGTTAATCAATTTGTTTGCACTAGTCAAAACCAAATTAATAACCCATACTATAATATTCATATCTATGAATCGAGCCCATTAGTATAACAGCTCATATCTAACTCATTGAGAAAATGACCCATTAAATCTCGGCCCATTGTTCAATTATAGATCCAGATGTTCCAGCGCACTACCACTACATTTACCCAATCCCTCATAATTAGGGTGTATATATTATCTTCATACACATTTTAAAAGTAATACGCTGTCGTTTTTTTCTTTTTGTTACTATTCATTTTACTATAGCTACTTTAAAAGTAATATGCTGTCGTTTTTTTCTTTTTTTACTATTCATTTTACTGTAGCTGCTACAGTGTTCGGCCCAATGGGCTCCCAGTTTGGGCCGGCCTAATTTTTTATTTTTTTTATAAATACGCAAAAAAAAAAAATACTCGGCACAAAATAAAAAAAGAAAATTACAAAAGTACTTATTTATTCAGATAAAAAACATCCGCGCCATGAGACCCAACGTATAAGCCCATATAAAAAAACCACTATAAAACATGAGACCACTCCGCACAAAATAATATTAAAAAAATTTTGTTCGGCACAACATAATAAAAAAAATTACAAAATACTGACTTTATTCAGATCAAAAAATACCCGCGCCATGAGGCCCAATACATAGGCCCATATAAAAAAAACTATTAACCATAAGACCAAAAAAATAATCCCGCACAAAATAAATAAAAAATAAAATAAAGCTAACACCGCGACAGCAAGAAAAAAAATAAAATAGGGGTTATTTTAAAAAATTTTTTACATGCGTACTTAATAACTTTAAAATAAACGGCGCGAAAAAAAAACCGCCTACCCTAACTAAAAAAAATTAGCCCCGCCACAACATGCGAGTTCTTATGCCTGAGCACACCAATAAAAAATAATCCGCCCCGCAGCAACGCGCGGGTACTTTTGCTTGTTCAAACACAACCCTAATCTTTTTCACACAGTTTTAGAGCACTGGGAGTGGTGGTGCCATAGGCTCGTGCCATAGAGAAAAAAGTGAGGAAAATGGAGTTTGGCACCAGATTTGGTATGGCACCAGAATTCAGTGGAGTGGTGAGCCATAGCCGAGAGGCCTTGGCACGAACCATGGAGTGGTGAGCCATAGCCAAAACTCGTGCCATAGGGCTAATTTTTCAAAAAAAAATAAAAATAAAAAAAATACTATGCCGAGAGGCCTTGGCACCAACCACGGAGTGGTGAACCATTATTTTTTCTCGCGCCAAGGCTTGGCGCCAGCCGATGGCACCACCATTCCCTCCGCTCTAAACCTAATTCAATCGCCACCACCTAAACTTTTTCTCCTAAAAATGAGTTCTAGTTAAACAATTAAATTTTAACAACAAAGAAAGAACCATGTTCTTCCACTGCCGCTCGAACCACATCACTGAAACGAAAAACCCCACACGAATACATCTCTAACCTAACTAAAAAATGAACTACAACACAACATGTGTACACTTGTTCTTTAATGCACAAATGCAAGAGTCAACTCCTTCGTTTGGGTTTCGAACAAGGATGATATAAGCTTCAAGATCTTGAAAAAAAAACCAAGGTCTCGGGTAGGTTTTTTATTTCTTGTATGTTTGTCATTCAATCGAAACAAAGACTGTTTATAACATAATTGTTATAAAACAATATTTAATTTCGAATATTAAATAAAAGGGTTTAATCAACCTTCACAGATCAGTGATGATATTTCTTATTCGTGCTTAGATCATACATGGTCCATGGTTGTTATATCACATGAAAAAAGAAGAAAGTGAGATAATTTTTAATGTTTTCGAGTCTTGGTTTTGATTGGAGATGGAGTTAGGATTAGGATTTAATTTTTGGATTTGTTGGTTGTGATTGATATTGTTGTTTGTGACGATGAGATGAAGAGATTAGGATAGTGGATTTGTTTGTTTGATATGTGATGAAGGGGACTATAGTTTTAGATTTCGATTTGTAGAGGATGTTTGTTGTTGATTGGTGATGTAGCATTCGAGTCTGTCTTTCTTCCTTTTACCTTTCTGTTTTGGTTTATGGTTCAGACTCAGTTGAGTCAACTCAGTCAACTCGGTAAATACCGAGTTGACTCAGTCATGGTTGGGTGATTAATTCATCTTGGCACAAGGATTAAATCGCCTTGGTCATGGTTCTTAATTCGCCTTGAGCATGGTGGATTAATTCGCTTCTGCTTGGTGGATTAATTCGCCTCAAAGCAGAGTGCTTAATTCGTCGTCTTTTTGTAAAAACCCCAAAACTGTCCTTTTCTTTTGTCTTAAACCGTGATATGAAGAACACATCTTAACCCAAAAAATAAGCAGATTTAAAGAGCAAATAAGTTACAGACATAAGTCAAAACATCAAACTTATTAATAAGCTTGAATAGGATGAAATAAGTAGAAAATGAAACAGACCCAAACAAGAACTGAATTAGCTCAAAATAAGACCCAAAATAAGCCCATCTTGACAAACCTTGTTTTTTCATAAAAAATAAGCTACGAAAATAGCTTAAAAATAAGCTGTGGTAAGCTTGAACTCACGAAAACAACACACATGCACAAACTGTGACAAATTTGAAATAGGTACAGATTCGAGACCAAGAGACCAACCGGACAGAAATAAAACCGAACCAAAAACGTAACCTGAGCGCTGATGCCAATTGAAAACCTATTGTAACTCTTCATGGCAAACAGTGGTATCCATCAAGGAAGCAAAATCATTGTCAGCAAGAGAAACATTCTCAAGGTTTAGGATCTTACTTGTAAAGTCGGATGAGACAGAAAAACTTTGCATTGGACCTTTAGTCTTCTGTGTGTTTTCGACAGCTGTAAGTGTCACATGAGCATCTTCCTCTACATGCTCAAACCCTGACTCTTAAGAAACATTGTGTTGTTCTGCTGCTCCACCCTCCTCAGCATCAGTTATTTCCGCATCTTTGTTTCCTAAATTCACGTTCACATCTTTTTACAACTCCTTAGTGACATCATTATCTTCTTCTTCATCCATCTTTTCTTCATCATCAATCCTTTCTTCATGTTCTTCATTGTACTGATTGAGATTAGGATCCTCATCTCTGTCCGACTCAGTCCTTTCATTATTACTATCATCATCATTATCATCATTATCACCACCATATCATCATTGCCCTTATCATCATCACTTTCCTCTTCAGAATCATCTTCATCAGAATCATCTTCTTCTCTACTATCACCCCAAGACTCTTTCTTACTTTCTAAATCATATTTGCGTACATTTGGAACCCCTGGTTTAGTACCAGTTCCTTCATCTACACTTGAGATCTTGTATTGTTGCTCATCAGGAACCCTTGATTCAAAATCAGTTCCATCACCTGGGCCACTTACATGAGAAATGTGAAAATCTTTCTTGCTTCGTTTTGTAGCCTCCTTGAGCTGAGCAGTTTCAGATAGAGCTACTTCCAAGAGAACATTCAAACATTTGCCTCTATCAGCCTTAACCGGTGCTTTCTTCTTAGTCGGTTTAGGTTTAGTTAAAGGCTTCTTGGTTGAAGGTACATCTTTCTTAGCTTTGACAGGCTTCTTCTTGGAAGGAGATTCCTCAGATGAGATGGTTGAATCAGATCTCTTTTGACTTTTCTTTAACTTGGGGTTCGGCTCCCGAAGTAATTGCATAATAAGTCTTGTAAGCTACAGAGTCCAGCATGGCTTGATTCGTCATTGCTGTAGGGAGAATAGCACCATATATTTGAGTGTCTTAATGTCTAGAGACGAATTTGGTGACATCTCGAGCAGTGTGCATGAATGTTCTATTTCTCATTAAGATAAACTTATCTTTTTCGAGGAAGTTGTTGGGAATTATGCATTCCCGAGTTAGTACCATTAGTTATACTAGTTAGTACCGCTAGTTGTAATTTGTACTGACATTACAAAATGTTAGTACTGATCAGATATTATGTACCGTTGTATATAATAGTAGTACCGTTTATAAGATATGCATGACATATCTTAGGAAAAGATATGCATGATCTCTTCACGCGTTTTGTAAAGCCCATTAGGGTTCTTGGTGTATAAAGTGAAAACCCTAGGCATAGTTAATAGATATAGTTCTAACACAGACCAATTAGAGATCGATTAGCAATCATAGTCCTTTGGTAATCAGTAACCTAGGCATATTCAGTTATAATAGAAATTCTTTTGTAATCTTAATATGGTCTTACTTACATTATTGATGTAGTTTCCGCATAATCAATAGTGTTTCCATATTAGTGTATCATTATTGTTGGCTCTTAGAATTATCTAAAAGGAACAAACCATTTACAACTAAAGGTTAAGATCTATTCAGTAAACGATCCAACAAGTGGTATGAGAGCTTGTGTGGAAACTCTGAATAAGAACTCAATTGTAAGATGGCAGAACAAGACATTCCTCCACCCACTATCACAGCAATGAAAATCCCTATCATCAGGAAGGGAGAATATGATATTCGGAGCATGAGAATGCGACAATATATCTGTCACACAACCTAACCTATGGATGTTATTGTCAATGGAGATTAAAGAAGAGCTGCACCAACTGAGAAACATCTGCTCCTCCAGCTCCTAAGACTGCCAAACAACTAGTTGCTAAAAGGAATCAGGAAAGAGTTAAGAGCATTTTGCTTTTAGCAATACCTGATGAATGCCTCCTCAAGTTTCACAATGTTGCAGATGCTAAATCACTCTAGGAAGCAATCAAATCAAGGTTTTGAAGGTAAGAAGAATCCAAAAGAAACAGCAACATAAAAAAGGGGGGGGGGGTTGTCTAAAACATCAGTTTAGAAAACTTTCTACTGCAACACATGAAAGTCTGTACAAGGCTATGGGTTTTAGGGTCCAAAAACTCATAAGTCAATTAGAGGTTCATGGCCTCCAATATTAAAGGAAAGATATCAACCAGAAGTTTTCTAAGAAGTCTTCCCTCCTTCATGGAGATCAAATTTGCTCTAATCATGAAAATAACCAGAACATTGATGAAATTGATATTGATGACCTCTACAATAACCTTAGGGTCTACGAAGATGAGATGCAAAGCTCTTTAAGTTCCACTTCTACTTCTCAGAACTTGGCATTTCTTTCCTCTGAGAACACTAAGCCGTACAAAATGAAGTTAGGTATGCCAGTGGAGATTTTTGGGTTATACTGCTGGAGGAATTATCAAGTTTCATCTACCCATGTGCATCATGATGTCGTGTGCTTTTCTTTGCACAACCAACAACCAATTCCCTCAACTTGAAAATGAGGAGTTTTAGCAGATTGATGAAGACTGACTGGAAGAATTGGATCTTAGATGGCAGGTGGCTATGTTGACTGTCAGAGTGAGAAAATTCATTCAGAAGACAGGAAGGAACATGGATTTTAAAGAAAAACGACATGTTTCACTTGATAAATCAAAAATTGAGTGCTACAACTGTCACAGAAAAGGGCATTTTGCTAGGGAATGCAGATCTGGAAGGAATCAAGGGAAAAGATCTTATGGTGACAATGGCAGGAGCAATGCACCAACAAATGAATCTTCATCACAGGCACTGGTGGCTCAAGATGGTCTAGGAGGATATGACTGGAGTAATGATTTTGAAATAGAACCAGTCAACTATGCTTTAATGGCAATCTCTTCTTCAAGCTCATCAAGTTCTTCTGACAATGAGGTACAAAAATGTTCTAAACAATGTCTTGAATCTTTTAAAACTCTTCAAAAGAATTTTGATAGTGAAAGAGAAAAACATAGCAGAGCCAGACTAGAAATTTAGGGTTATGAGTTAGCTTTAGAATCTCTAGAATCTAGAATTCTTGGACATGAAAAGAATGAACTGGCTTGGGGAGAAAAATATGAGTTTCAAAACTATGAGCTTAAGTGTAGAGAAATAAAAATTAACAACCTTAACACAGAGTTAGAAAAAGTTGTTAAGGAAAGAGATGAGTTGAAACTTAAGATAGAAAAATGGGAAGAATCATCCAAGAATCTAGATGAATTACTCAACAGTCAAATGAGTGCTAGAGATAAAACTGGTTTAGGATATGGCACACAATTGAATGAAATGAGTAACAATTCTGAAACTGATAGTGAGATTAGTTTGAGTGTTTTTGATGTCAGATCTAGTGATGAAGAGTCCACACCAGCTAATGATAGGTCTTCCAAAGCAGATGGGTATCATGCTGTTCCCCCTCCTATAACAGGGAACTTCTTAACCCCAAGAGCTGACATATCATTTGCAGGTTTAGATGAATATGCCATTAGGAAGAAAATAATTGAGTCAAAAACAACTGATCTTAATACTAAAACAAGTGAGACTGTAGGTAAAACAAATGAAGCAAATACTCAAAAACCTAAGACAGTCTATGAATCAGTTAACAGAGATAAAGTTATCATTGAGGATTGGAACTCAGATGATGAGGATGATGTGTCTGAAGTGCAAACAGTTAGTCCTGTTAAGACTAATGAGACTTAAACAGTTAAAACTAGAGTTGATAAAATTGGTCAAACTTCTCAGAAACAAGGAATTGGTTTTAAGAAAATAAAAGCTTGCTTTGTCTGTAAAAGTACTGACCATTTGATCAAAGATTGTGATTTTCATGACAAACAGAGTCAAGAACCTAAGTTGAAAACTGTGGGCAATACTGGTCCAAGGGTGGACAAACCAGTATGGGATAATACTAAAAGGGTTAATCATCAAAAATTTTCAAAATACCCTCAATTAAGAAAGACTTTTGTCCCATCAGGAGTTCTAAAAAGAACAGGTTTGATTACTCCTGTTAAGCAAAATAAGAAAAGAGCAGTTCACAAAGTTAGTACTGCTAGGCCAGTTAGTACTGCTAGGCCAGTTAGTACTGCTAGGCCAGTTAGTACTGCTAGGCCTGTTAGTACTGTTAGACCATTTGCTCCAAAAATAGCACAAACTAGTGGTGCTATTAGACCAATTTACCCAAGAATGGACAATGTAAGACCAAGAGGCTCATATTCACCTATCAAGAGGTCTTTCTACACAAAACCAGCTTTTAGACCCAAAGACTTAAAACAAGATGTTAAAACTTTTGGGGTTCAAAATATGACTACTGCTGGGACAAGAGCAGTAGTTAATACTGGTAAGGGTAAGATGGATACTGACCTTAAAAAGTCAAGGTGGGTTTGGAGGCCTAAGGGAAATTACTTGGATCATGTGTCCAAAGACAGTGGATCATTCATGCTCAAGAAGGTTGAGTATGTTGACCCAAAAGGGATTTCCAAGTCTGTAATGGCTTGGATCCCTAAGAGATACTAATTCTCTTACTTTTTGTGCAGGGCAATCCAGAGATCTTGTTGCAGGATCATGCAGTGGTGGATAGTGGTTGCTCTAGCCATATGACTGGCAACAAAGCTTATCTTTCAGACTATGAAGATTACAATGGAGGCTTTGTGGCTTTTGGAAGTGATCCCAAAGGAGGTAAAATAACGGGTAAAGGTAAAATCAGAACCGCTAATTTAGACTTTGATGATGTTTACTTTGTAGATGAACTTAAGTTTAACCTTTTCTCTGTCTCACAAATGTGTGACAAGAAAAATAGTGTCCTTTTTACTGAGTCTGAATGCCTTATCTTGTCTCCTAGCTTTAAGCTTCTTGATGAAAGTCAAGTTGTACTTAGAGCTCCTAGAAAGGATGATGTGTACAGCTTGGACTTAAAGAACATTATTCCCTCTGGAGGTATAACTTGTTTATATGCAAATGCAACAGCAGATGAGTCTAAATTATGGCACAGGAGATTAGGTCATGTGAATTTCAAAAATATAAACAAACTTGTTAAAGGTCACCTAGTTAGAGGTTTACCTTCAAAAGTTTTTGTGAATGACCACACTTGTGTTGCCTGCAAGAAGGGTAAGCAACATAAGGCCTCCTGTAAGGCCAAGTTAGAAAGAATCATCAGAAAGCCCCTAGAATTACTTCATATGGACTTATTTGGACCTGTCTCTGTAGAAAGTATTAACAAGAAAAGGTACTGTTTGGTTGTGACTGATGATTTCAGCAGATTTAGTTGGGTATTTTTCTTAGCTACCAAGGATGAAACATCTGAAATCCTTTGTAAATTTATCATAGGCTTAGAAAACCAATTGAATCATAATGTTAAAATCATTAGATGTGATAATGGGACAGAGTTTAAGAACCATGCTATGAATGAATTCTGTGCTAAGAAAGGAATAAAAAGGGAGTTTAGTGTGGCTAGAACTCCACAGCAGAATGGTGTTGCAGAAAGGAAAAACAGGACCCTAATTGAGGCAGCTAGAACTATGTTAGCAGACTCACTTTTACCTATCCCATTTTGGGCAGAGGCAGTAAATACTGCCTGCTATGTACTGAATAGGGTATTAGTGACCAAACCTCAAAATAAGACACCTTATGAACTATTAATAGGTAACTCACCTAGTATTAGTTTTATGAGACCTTTTGGGTGCCCCTTGACCATTTTAAACACCTTAGATTCCTTGGGCAAATTTGATGGGAAATCTGATGAAGGTTATTTGCTTGGATACTCTACCACTAGTAAAGCCTTTAGAGTATACAACAAAAGGACCAAAAGGGTAGAAGAGAATCTGCACATTGATTTTCTTGAAGATCAACCAAATGTGGCAGGAACTGGTCCTAATTGGATGTTTGATCTTGATTTTCTCACCAATTCAATGAACTATATTCCTGTTAGTGTAGAAAATCAGGTTAATGTGGATACAGGTACACAAGATTCTTATGTTCTAGGTTCATCAGGAAAAGATAAAGGACCTACTCAGGAATACATACTGCTTCTACTACAACCTCATAGGATAAGGATTCCAGTAGAAGATGTTGCTCCAGTTGCACATGAAAAACCTTTTGAAAGTTCTCCTAAAGACAATGATGTACAAGATTCAGAAGATGTTGCTGATAAGGAAGGACAACATCAGATGACAGAAGATGAACAAGTCTTGCATGATGACCTTGAGAAGATGATTGCTTAAGAAGTGGTTGCTACAGCTCTGGATGATGCCACAAGACAATCTTTTGAAGAAGAAAAGAGGAATATTGCATCCCAAAAGAGAGCAACTCAAACTACCAGCATTACCAAACTTAGTACTGGTAGGTCATCTGTTAGTACTGCTACCATGCCATATGTTAGTGCTGCTAGTACCTCCACAGTTTATTTTCTTAAATCTAATTCCTTGTTTTAAAAAGTTTGACCAATTTTATCAACTCTAGGTTTAACTGTCTGAGATTCATTAGTCTTAACATGACTAACTGTTTGCACTTTCAGACGCTTCATCATCGTAATCTGAGTTCCTAATCCTCATGATTAACTTTATCTCTATTGAACTGATTATGGACTGTCTTAGGCTTTGAGTATATGTTCTTCATTTGTTTTACCTACAGTCTCACTTGTTTTTTAGTATTAAGATCAGTTTTTTTTTGACTAATTGATGTGTGTCTTCCTAATGGCATATTATATAAACCTTTTAAATGATTATTGTCAGCTCTTGGGGTTAAGACGTTCCCTGTTATAGGTGGGTGGGGAAACACATGATACCCCTTCTGCTTTGGACAGACCTTATCAGTAGCTGTTGAAGACCTCTTCATCACAGATCTGACATCAAATAACCCACTCAAACTAAATCTCCTATCAGTCATTAGATTTGTTACTCATTTATTCAATTGTATGCAATATTCTAAACCTAGTTTATCTCTAGGCATCTCATTTGACTGTTTGATTAATTCATCTTGATTCTTGGATGATTCTTCCCATTTTTCTATGTACTTTAATTTAACTCATTCTCTTTCTTTACAACTTTCTCTAATTACAGGTTGAAGGTTGTTAACTTTGTTATGTCTCTGCATTAAGCTCATAGTTTTGAAAACTATATTTTTCACCCCAAGCCAAATTCAATTCTTTTCATGTACAAGAATCCTCTCGCTCGCGCTAGTGACTCCTAAGGCTATTCATAACCCCTGATTCTAGTTTTGCTTTTGTTATGTGTTTTTCTCTTTCAAGATATCATAGTTCTTTTGAAGTGAGTTTTAAATGATTCAGCAAGGACACAAAGTTGTTTTAGAACATTTTTCTAGTTTTGCTTTGTTATTGTTTTTCTCTAGAGTAGTATCATAGTTCTTTTGATAGAGTTTTAAATGATGCAAGACACTGTTTCGAAACATATTTAGGTACCTCACTATCAGAAGTTACTTGCATGAGCTGAAGAGGAGATTGCCTCAATGCATAGTTGACTGGTTCTACTTCAAAATCATTGCTACCAGTTCATAGCCTCCTAGGACCATATTGAGCCCACCAGTGCCGTGTGATGAGATTCATTTGTTGGTGCATTGCTCCAGTCATTGTCACGCCATAAGAATTCTTCTCCTTGTTCACTTTCTAGATCTGCATTTATGTGCAAAGTGCCCACTCCTTTTCTTGTGACAGGTGTAAGCACTCAATCTTTGGATATTATCAAAGAGAAACAGGTCATTTTTATTTGAAGTCCAAGTTCCTTCCTGTCCTCTGAATGAACTTCTTTACTCTGACAGTCAACATAGCCACCTGCCATCTAAGATCCAATTCTTCCAAGTGATCTTCATCAATCTGCTAAAAATCCTCATTTTCAAGTTGAGGACTGGTTTGTTGGTTGTTGCAAAGAGAAAGAGAGCATGCTACATACATGTAGCACATGGGTAGATGAAACTTGATTAATTCCCTACAGCAGTTACTAATCCCAAAATCTCACTGGCGTCTGTACTACTTCAATTAGTATGCTAGTGTTCTCATGAGGAAAAGAAATGGTTCTGAGAGGTAGAAGGGAACTTTGAAGACCTTTCATCCATCTTTATAAACCTAAGGTTGTTTACGAGGTCTATCAATATCAATCTCATCAAATGTCTGGCTTATTTCTCATGATTAGAGCAATTTGATTCCATGAAGGAGGAAGACTTCTTAGGAACTTCTGGATTGATTATTTCTTTGATATGGAAGCACTATCAACCTCTCGATTTGACTTATTGGTTTTGGAACCGTATATCATAAGCCTTGTCCAGGAACTTTCCATTTGATGCAGTAGACAAAATTTTCAGACTGTGTGTGTTTTTAGAACATTTTTCTGCATCTTCTTGGATCTTAATTCATTACCTCCAAACCTTGATTTGATTGCTTCCCAGAGTGATTTAGCATCTGCAACATTATGAAACTTGAGGAGGTATTCATCAGGTATTTTTCTAAATGCCTGGACCTCCTTTTATAGCATAAGGAGTCCTAGGCTTACAAGGAAACTAATTAATATATTAATGAGAGAATGCAACTTAAATTATCTTCTCATTAATATTCATTCTTATCTTATTTTTGACAAAAATCTTTATTGTCTTCTAATCTTGTAGAACTCATGATGACAATTTGGCGTCTTCTTGTTTCCATTTGTTTCATTATTTCTTATTCACTTTGTCTCATCTAGTATCAAGATCCAACAACCTTTGCCATCATCCTCTGAAGCTGTAGCAACAGGAGTTTTTTTAACTCTTATCGTCCTTATGAGTGATACATATGGCACTTTCCCCGTACGAAACCGGTTTTTCTTCCTGTCACCCCTCTGCAATTCTTTTTTGGTTGTATTTCCTTCGGATGTCTTAGGAAACACCTTGTATGGGTATCCCATTAAAGATTGCTAGCCGATGCACTTCATTCAGGTAAGGGATACATGTCATGGCTCACACTTTGTAAGTATAGTAATCTACTTGCACTTTCTAAGTTCCACTAGCTAGGTTTAATTGGTATTTGTGTTAGGGCATCCATTCAGGGGTATTGAACCTTTCTATTATGTTCCTTGCCTGTGTCTCGCCCAATGGAACACTTTTTCTTTCAATGCCAGTCTTCCTTCTAATGCCATAAGTCGCCTCTTATGAACCACAAGTTTGGTAAGGGGGTATATCTTTAGTTGATGCTCCATAACGAATCATGGAACAATGGTTCTTTCTGATCTGATCATGCACGAATACCTCCTATTTTTCCCATAGAACCGTCCGCAATAACTTTCTTGCAGTTGGTTGCTGCTGTCTAAGTCGGTTTCATCGTCAGTAAACTGGTTCCGGATGTTCATGGCTGATGGTGAATGCTTCTTTTGGATTCTCTCGGCCGTATGTTTTTTCAAGTGACACCGGATCTGAAGTAGGCCCTATTCTAAAGTTACTTTTTGTTCTTAGGATTACTTGTTCCCTTATCCTAGACATTTGTTATTCGTGTTGACGCCATTGTACCTCCTTCTATAATCCTTGTACCCTTTCCAGGTATTTGCATTCTTGTAGAGCCTCTCTACTGGTTTCCAATGTTACGACTCCTTGGTTAGTGGAGAATTTGATCATAGAGTGGATGGCAGAACCCACTGCTCCGAGGCTTCTCATTCCGGTCCTTCCTATTAAGATTTTATACGGCGAATGACATTTTATTATTGCAAACTCCATTAGCACCATCTTGCTTCTTCCTTCCTTTCCCAAAGTTACTCGAAGATTCATTACTCCTAGGGGATGATATGTTTCCCCTGAAAAACCTATCATTGAAATCCTACATCTTCTGAGTCTTGACCGGATGTTGACACCGAGGTTTCTGAAGCAGTGTTCATACATGTTTCTGATGAACTTCCTCCATCAACAAGGATCCTTCGGACTTGATTTCCTTCTATTATTCCTTCTAATATGATGGGTTCGTTCGTTAATTGACTCCGGGGGATTTGTGGGAAGGTAAGTTTGTTCATCATACCGGACCTTCTTTCCTTAAAAGATCTCTTGCGGTTTCCTTCCTGCCTTATCATGTTTATGACCTTTACACCGTTCCTTCTTGGGTTCCCATTCCGCTGGTTGTTTCGGCAGATGTCCTTTACTAGATGAGCCAATTTCCTCGAGGCTACGACTTCCTCTATTTGCTTCTTTAACTGATTACAGTCGTTAGTGTTGTGACCTCTGTCCCTATGGTAGTCACAGAACTTATTCAAGTTTTGATTTTTGGGAGTTTCGATCAAAGGCGGTGGTTCTGGGAAGCTTATGCTTTCCATGGCGAGGATTTCTTTCGGAGTCTTGGTAAGCGGGGTAAAAGTGTCTTTTCTGGGATAAGGAGTGTACACCCCCATATTCCTTCGTTCTTCCCTTGGGCCGCCCCTGTTTTTGGCTCTTCTTTCAGGTCTGCCGATCTATGCCAGACGAACGTATAGCCTTTGTCCCCTTGAGAAGGACGGACTTTCTGCTAACCTAGCGGCCACTTCTCCCCTAATAAAGGCTCGGACCCTTTCAAACATTTCGTCCACCGTTTTGGGTATTTTGTCATTGAGCTTCTTGACAAGTTCCGGATGACCATGACCATGCATAAAAGCATAGATATGCCACGAGAACCGGTCGGGACTACCTTTTGATGTGAGACTTTCGGACTTGTGTCCGGTCCATGAAAGCTTGTAAGCCCTCATTCTGCCTCCTCTTGATGCCGTGAATTTCTGTGGGGTCTTTAGCATATCTTTTTTGTTGTGAAAATTCTTCTAAGAACTTATGACTTAACTCTTCGAAACTGTCTACACTCTTAGGGTCTCAGGTCGAATCAGAAACCAGTTTTCATGCCGACTACTACTAGGGTATAGGAGGATACATTTTGCACAAATAGGGGCATTCAGACCTTCTTCTTGTTTAGCCGCCGCTTGAAAAAGATACTAAATGGTTCCTTGTGTGTCGTTTTTTCCTTCATATACCCTGATGTTCCGGGGAAATTTTAGGTCTTTTGTAAAAGGAGTGGGTTTAGGTCTTTTGTAGGGTGAATTGAGGTCTTCACAAGCGTCATCCAAACCTTCCTTATATTCGGAGTCTGAACTCGTCTCATGATGTCCGAACCTCTTTCTCCTGGACTTGGATCTTTCTCTTCTTGCCTTTTCCTTGGTTGTGTGTGCTCCGGTCTTCCCACCTTCTTGACCTTCTTAAGTGTGTCGGTTCTTTATTCTTGGAGGGAGTCTTTTGACTTTTGACGGGTTTTTTTTAGGGTTTAGAGCGAGTGTTGCCTAGCGAGTATCAGATATGCCAAAGGTTCAAGAGGAAAACGTGATCAGAGATCCTGTTGCTAGTGGACCCGGCCAAGAGCTTCCTTTTCAGAATCAGCATAGGCAAGTTTTCTTGGTGTGGCTTTCATCTTGGCTTGCTGGTCATGTTCTTTGATCATGGTTCTTAATACATCAATGTTTTCCTTGATAAAGGCCGGAGAAGGAGAAGGGATTTTTTACGTTTGTAGGACTGGTTCGGTAGCCCCCCCATGGGTTTCCGTTCCTACGTCCCTTGTCGCCGCTCCTTGAAATTCCTCCTCCATAGGTTGCGAGTCAGCCATGACTCTTTTTTTGGGTGATTAGGATGTCGAGTCCC
The DNA here is from genome assembly GCA_026074375.1 of Tanacetum coccineum. Classification (NCBI taxonomy): domain Eukaryota; kingdom Viridiplantae; phylum Streptophyta; class Magnoliopsida; order Asterales; family Asteraceae; genus Tanacetum; species Tanacetum coccineum. Next base: position 134,107 of record BQNB010000306.1, read on the forward strand.
TACGGATGCGCAAAATGTTGATAGGGTAATTTACGATGGGCGTGCTTTAGGCTTGATAAAAGTGACATCAAGCGGGCATAAGATAGAGTTCAACTTGGTTCCTCTCTCGGAGCATAGTCCTTCGTCTCTAGCTGAAAGATAAGAAGAAACACCATTTAGCTAGTCCCCGAGGTGTGGAGTCCGGGGACCAACTCGATGTAAGAGTAAAGTACGATGATTGTGAGTAAATGCGGTGGATGTAAGTATGGTCCGGTAAGGTGTTGTGTCCCCGTCCTCTTTCCTAGGGGGTAATGGCCATAGATATATGTGTGTTATATTATTGTGGGATTCCGCTACAAGACTATAACCATGGGGCTCTCTCGTTGGTACAAATTGTTCGGCTATGAGCCAACTTCCAAGGAAATGTTGGTCCTTCACAAGGACTGTTCATTTGTCTGATTGTCTTTTGACACGCTACATTAGGACAGTACGCTTTAACTCAGATCCTTGCTATGTCCTTCGACATACTCTTCTAAGCGAATTTATAGTGGTGACTCTGGACCTGTTTGTTCCTTCGACTGAAAACTGTCAGCATATGCTAGTGATGTGTTTGTTTGGTTTAGGCCCGTGCTAGTTAGTTTAGTAAGAAATATTCTAATGTTGTATTTCTCCTTCGGATGTTCTGAGGGAGGGTCTGAATATGCATCATCATTTTGATCCCGCAACGAGGTATCAAATAGTGTAAAGACATGTTGAACCTCGGTGTAAGCTCAAGACAAGCTCCCGGAGAAAGCAAGAAACATATCAAAGAAAACAGCATCAGGAAAGTCAAGCCCACTTGGGATGATGTCCCAATGCAGTAGAGGGTGTGTAATTAAGGTATAATCCGTACATTATGAAGCATATTTAAGTATTATGTAACTACGACGAACGAAAGCAATTTTCAAAATTATCAGCTTACCTCGGAGGGACGAACTATCTTATGTACAATGAGATGGTTTCGTTTAAGTACCATTAGTGCTAAATTTTTCCATCTGATTAAAGTGTGCAAAGAGTAATAATAGTAACAAACACAAAACATGGTAAACATTAGACGGCTTGCTACCTCCGGATGTAAAAGAAGCAACAACATGCCCCACAAATGTGAAAAGATATGGTGGGAAGGCAAAGTAAACACTTATATGCTTTGCACAATGCAGGGCGGGAAAGTTCAAACAACTTTTCCTCCAGACGTATGCCTCTAATGAACAGCTGCATCACATAGAGGAATATAGCACCAACAAATAACACTTTGTTTTGTGCCAACGTCAAACAAGGGCTGAGAAAAAATGAGAACTTCTAATGTGTACGAAAATAGCTAATAAATATCTGCATTGGAGTACGAGTTAGGACGGATAAAAATATCTGACAAACCAAAAACGTACAACCGACGCAGACATAAGGAGTTTAGGGAATAAACCCATGCTAAAGAGCTAAACATAAACGTATAACATTACAAACAAATAGTATGTAACAAGGAAAGTAAGATGAACATCAGACAATAATAACATTAAATTCAACAAAGTACAAATTATAAAAACAGCCAAACAAAGTTGGTAGGTATATAACAAGGAAATGTTAAACTAAATACTAAAAAGCTAGTAACCAGGAAAGTTTCGAAAGAGCCTGAGCATGATCAACAGTCAATTTGTATAGTAGCAAATGACCGATGCACGATAAACCGATGTAGTTGACCAGCTATACAACGGTCCAGGGGGAAGCCATTCGGCCTCTCTAGGGTGGGTATATGACTTAAGGGTCGCATTGATGGAAACCTACATCTATTGTCTGTGTACCCCCAAGCTCGAGCAACAAAGCAATGTTCTCTAGCTTGCCACACGTCATCCCTATAAATGGGACTAAAAAAAAGAGAGATGGTAAAAATACACCATAAATTAAACCCCGAAAAGGGGCAGCACAGTAGCAACAACATCTTCCAGCATCAGCCAAAAGCATTAACAAGAACACCTCGGGAATATGGGGAACCACTTCTTTCTCCCCACTTGAGAAGGGCAATCAACGACTCAACAGAAACTAGAGGACAGCAAGCCTCGATTCTTGAATTAGGGTGACGCAACTCGGTTCACATCCGTACAAACTGAAATGAAAGTAACATCCTGCACAAAAATCTTAGCCGATTTATCCGAAGCAAACATCAACCATTCTCTTCATCTGCTGTTATCATCCATACCACTTAGCCTAGTCCTCATTTTGATGCTGAAGTAAGCGGTAGATAAGGGAGGGCTGCCTTTGAGACATACAACTCTAGTGAGGATGGAGTAGGTGTAACAGTCAACTCCTTTGAAGAGAAGGAGAAACACTAGCAGCCCTAGGACGCAGGGACAACAACTGCACGGATGCAACCTATTTTCTTACAGGCTTCAGATTCAATAATAACAGACAAAGGTTGGGTCTTGCACATAAGTAACAAACATTTGTTCAACAAAGGCATAGTCAGTAGTGGCAACAAGAGGGGTAGCTGTCAGCAAAGCCTACCCTAAGACGCGTCGGAGCACAAAATGAGAAATTTTCTTTAAGGCCATAGCCAGCCGATCTTGAGTCTGATCCATACTCAATCCACGCTCGAAACCAGCACTAGCTAGCTGACGAGAAAGAAGAAGCACACCTAGAGGACCTTTGCTAAAATCATGCATGAGCAAGGAGTTTTCCAAACCAGCCCTGAAACCCCCTAGAGAGAATGAAGCAAACTCGGGAGGAAGATAGGAGAAGTACTTCAGAGTAATTTTAGCATACTTTCGTTAGCTAAAAATGTCTCTTATTAGCCTCCAATCATGCATAGAAACATCACCAAGGTAAACCTTGTGCGGTGACAATCTGATTATATCTTTCTGAGCATCAGACCCCCGGGCTTGATTAAGATCTGAAGCAAGACGAGCAGCTTTGGCAACAAATTGTTCCAAGATTTAAAAAAAGACTTAATCTTCTGTTATTAGAGATTCCCTTTTGGCTTTACGGCCTTGACAAAAAGTAGCATCCATAAATTAGTAAACCTTATATGATAAGATTCGGTCACCCTGCTTGCTTCAATATATAAGCTTGAGAGACCTAAAGACTTGGAAGGAAGTGTGTATAAGCCTATGTTGAAGACCCTTTAACTTTAAATAAGTGACTGAATCATACTCATATAAGATTTAAGCAGACATTTGTACGTTAGTAGTTCCCCTCCATATAGGACATCATCAACAAGAGAGAGAAGGAAACGGCATCTTCCCAACTCAAATGATCTATAGGTCAATGTGTGTTATTCAAGGACACATCTCCTTAGTTGTTGGGAACTGGTCAACCATGGTCTTACAAACATTGGGATCCTTGAAAACCTCCTTTGTTAGAATACAAAGAGTGGGCTGATGTGGACCGTCCTACTCCTCGCGACTAACTTCATAAGAACCGGCGACAACACCATCCTCAGGATACGTAGCATAATAAAGACTAGGAGCAAATGGGAAGAAGTCCATGTCAATAGCATCCACGTTTAGGACAGTAAATGTTGGAAACGACTAGCACTTCGGAAGGGTGTTTATGTCATGCAACAATCCCTCATAATAGCCTTTCCTCAAGAATTTGCAGGGAAAAGACATTATAAGGAAGAGAACAAGCAAGGAGAAAACATAAAGTAAAGGGATAAACATGTACCACGGTTGCTAGGACCTTCAGCAGCAAAGGGAACAAAACCCCCACTCTGGTTCCCTCCAGTAGGAATGGTAGCGGTAGAACGAATATGTGTAATATTTGGAATCTCATAACAAGCATTGTCATCATCCTCACTCTATTCATCAATACTATCGTTGTCATCAAATAAAGTGGTTCAAGCAGAACTTCTAGAAAAATGTCCTGTTGTAGGACCTGGTACGGATGCGGTATTCTGGCTTGGGCGCTCCAGATGTCGTGGCTCGCTTCTTGGATTACTCGGCCTTAGCCAGCACTTTAGAGCTCGGAGTAGCAGTAGCAAGGTCTTTCGGAGTAGGCGCTGAAATCGCAGCATTAGTGGCATCCGGAGGAGTACAATATAATGGAAGCCTTTGAAGGGTGGGCCTCACGTCATAATGTACTTATTCATGAACCTTCGATCCAGTCCATTTAGGCAAGCATAAAAAATCATGGTTATCGATAACTACAAATAGAAGAAGGAATTTCAGTAAAAAAAACTATTTAAAAGAACGCTCATAAAGTAAGATATCCCACCCCATACCATTTCCACTAGAATCCTTTAGGATCGGATCACGGGTACGACTCTTCCAGACTTGGATCAAACCAAATAAGACCAATACCTCCTTGGGCATGATCACACAGCTGTCACAACGAAGGCAGAAATAGACAATCTTCGGACATCTGCTTGATTATAGGGAACTAGCTGAGGCTTCAGATCCGTAATATATCACGAGTTCGGATGCTCCCATGAGGGTATAGCCCTGATCGAATCGATAAAAAAGAATGCCACTCTTCTCAACCCGTTCATGCAGGATGTCTGTTGTCATCAATAATAATAGAAAAAAGGAAAAGAAAAGGTAGGGGAAGCTTTGAGGCGTGAAGGATCATAGGGGATATGGTACTTTATTATCAAATAGTTGAAGTCGGTTTGAGTAAGCCTGGAAGTGTACACGTCCATGTCTCTTTTGGTCATTATAAAATAGAAAAAAGGAAATACCTAAAGAGGCAGGAGCCTAAAGTTATGTAAGTTCAGATATAAGAAGGTACAACAACGGATAAGAAGAAAATGACATCTCTCGATGGCAACTGTGTGTTTTTGCTTTAGAAAAGTAAAATGAAAAAAGGAGAGTGGTAACTATTTATAGGGAGGTAAGAACGCAAAGTTCGTGATGTTTGAATAAACACAACGTGCGTAACTCGTGACACGTGTACCCCCAAGCCAATCATGTCACCAGGAAGGGCGTGGATAGGAGCAGACTACGTCACCAAAGGCAGTAATAAAATAAATATAGCCAGGCATTGAACAGAGGAACCATAAATTTTACGCAGAACATTAATGGCACTATTACAAATAAAGAAACCTGACACAGAGATGTAGTCTAGCAAAGGAAAGAAGACCTTACATTACTAGACTGTGTGGGATCTTGATGAAGGTATAGTATCAGCTCTCAGTAACCTCCAAAGGAGAATACTAGCTAATCACCTTTGCTAATTCTATCACATCCTAAGCCAGAATGTATTCTAGAGATATGATTGGCATGTGTCCAAAGGACATTCTGGTCCGGTATGTTCATCTAGTTTCGTATTGGAAGTTGCAAAACCTAAGGACAATCCGACAAGGTATTGTACCAAGTATGGACCACTGTCCTTAGGCTGACATACAAATGACAACCGGGTCAGCGAGCAAAGAGGAAGTTACAGTCCAGCGGACTGTGTTCGCTGACCCTAGACTAACACACTACGCGTCTCGTGTGTCCAGGTTAGACCGAAGTAGTATAAAAGAGGGGAGCCCAGTTCCCCCCAAGATTAAACTAAACACCACACACTTGAATCCATACATTTTCTCTTTATATTATCTCGCAATTATCTCTAAACACCCATAATTACGCTGATTGTGCCAGATGTTGGTCGCCGACATAAATCCCGGGGTTGAGTTAACGGTGTTGTTTCTTAAATTTCAGCATAGGATACAAAGGAGAAACCGCTCCGAAGGAGCCGAGCTAAAGCCTGACATTAACAAAGATTGAGGCCTGGTTTGCTAACCCATCGGGCCCCTTATAATGCTTCAACAAGATTAAATGTGGTAATCAAAAGTGAAAAACAATGTTAATATATACATTAGACTAAAACGCAGCTTTATTCAAATTATCCAAACCAAAATCAATAAGCAAAACTCAAAAAGTACTTAAATTACAAATTTCTAATTAGTGGTACAAAGAAATACTCAATGTTATGAATCTTGTATATTTATAAAACTTAACCTTTTATTAATCTAAACAAACTCTGAAATTCAAAACTTGTATAAGAAGTCAAAATTGCCAAATTTAATAAATACCCTTAAGGGTTTAAGAAATTTTTTATAACAATTCTTTACCATGACTTAAAACTTCCTCTACCTGTTCTCAAATTATAATTTAAACTTCCAAATAACGGTTAGAGATACTAGCACAATTCAAACAAACGATCGATTCCAAAAAGCGATCCAAAACAAACCTGAACCAAAACGAGATCGATCGATGACCTTAAACGAAACAATCGACATGTCAACCTACAATTCATAAACGGTCAAACAAACATACAAATCAAGCTCAACGGTTCTTTTTCTTTCATTGTTAAACAAACCTGGTGTGATAATCAAAAAGACAACAAAACAAAACAATTACGACAAGAAGAAGTTTTTTTTAAAATTAAAATTGGTCTCACACGTATTTCAAAAGCACAAATTTCAAAAAGTACAAATTACAAAAACTATTAATTTAAAAGGTACAAGAAAACTAATCTCATGAATATATAGTTATAAGAAAAAACTGTTAAATTAATTTCTAATGTTAGTTGAACTTAATTATCAAAACTGTAAGACAATTCACATAAATTATCAAATAACCCTTAAAGCTTAAGTCACTTTTCTAATAATTCTGAAACCAACTGAAACCAAAAACCACCTTTTTTTTATATTCATTCTCTATATTAACTGTATGATTACAAACCTAATAAACAATATGTTTATAACCTGTTAACCTGAACTTTTGACTACTTATTAGATTTCTAAATTATTTTGTAATACGGGTTTAACATTATCATAGTAAAATAAATTTGTCAAAGAGAGGTAAGCAAATAGTTCAAGTTAAAGCAGGAGTGGTGGCAGAAAATTTTGCTTAAGGAATACATTTTGATCATTTTTAAAAACTAAATTACTAATTGATTTTTAAGAGGGAAAATTTCAAAAAAGCCACATATTTTAGAAATTTTACATTACAATTTTTTTTGCTAAGAAGCATGTGTCCCTTGTGACCCCACATTATCACCGTCCCTGACTCTAGAAAAGTCAGGGAAAAACTACAATTTGTCACCATATCAATATGAACAATAACTTCATTAATATTGAGAGTGATTTTGAGTACTATAGTTATTCACAAACTTAGTAAAAAGTTGATTTTAACTCCTAAATGAATAAAAGTTTAAGCAATCTCTTGTATTAATGAGATAGAAAGTTATTTTTTCAAGTTATATACCTAGTTATTAATGAGATATTTAGGGTGCATTTAGTTAGAATTTTTTTTCTTATTATTGTGTTTTTAGATTTGTAAAGGAGGATGGGATTTTGTACTGTTTCGTACGCAAAACATAAAGTGTTACCTATTCATCTACAATTGCCCATTGTGTTTCCAATCCATCTCGTTAATGAGCGCGCACGAGACAAACCTTCCACGTGCTGCCTTATTTGTTAGGTAGGAGAAAAAACTTACGGAAGCCATTTTAACTCAAAGCATCGGCTTATTTGTTTTGAGCATTTGTGTAATAGAGGAATGTCTGTGAACGTGGCCAATCAAGTTATTTTGCCTTGGTGACTTAAGTTATAATTTCATGTTGTCCTCTTAGGCTTGATAAAGTTTGTGTTAATCTGTTCGCGCTACGCTGTTTTTAAGTCTACCAAAAACGCACCTATATCTTTGGAATTCCATATATTTTAGTGCAAATATTACGATATTTAAACTATACAGTCTCTTTGTGTTTTGCTGATGAAAAACATGTAACTTGTAATATATAACGTAAAGTACGCAAGTTACTCGTAACCAAGAATCATCAACACATACGTTCATCAACTCCTCTTGACATACAGAGATCTCGCCATCCGTATTCCTTTTTAGGTAAATCATTATAAAGAATAATTTTAGCTTCCTAATTTTTAGCAAGTTTCTTTTTAAGATCGTCGGATTGTTCTTCAAACGGAACAACCTCTAAAATTTGGGTAACTTCATTTTTGGCAAGCAGTGGAAAATCACCATTAAAGATAATATGCCAAAGATCTAAATCTCTTGCTTCACATAAGTTTCAAATCTATTTTTCCAATATATAAAATGATCACTTTCAAAAAGTGGTGGTCTTTGCATAAACTGCCCTTCTAGATATTTATCTGAATCTATAGATCGATTCAAGCTTTAATGTACAATATACGTTAAAGATCTTGGGTGACCTTGGCTTCTGATACCAATTGTGGAAACTAGAAGGGGGGTTGAATAGATTTTACCATTTTAAAATAAAACTTAGATTGTCGATTTATGTGAACTCAAGAGATATACACAAGTATATATGATAGCGATGCAATAAGTAAATAGGTAATCTACGAAGTATGAACAAGTAAAGATAAGAAAGATCAAACCGATAAGACAATGATTTATAGTGATTCGGCTACGAAGCTCCTCTTCGCCCTACTCCACTCCCCAAGTACCCAACTTGAGAGTTATCTTCAATATGTCAACAAGCTCCCTTTAGGCAGAGAAAACTGTACACGTCGCTTACACTTTTTTCGATACTAAGCTAAATACCGGGTTCTACTTCGAGATAGAACCAATCTAACACACTATGTATTTTGTGGCCTAAATACTAACCTGTCATACACATATGATATACACAACACACAACACAAGATATACAAGATGAATGATTATCACAATCGTGATGACACAACTAAACTATTAACACTTGAAGCTTGATGTCTTCGTAAGTGTTCTTCACTAAAGAGTAGAATGAGTGATCACTTGTAATGGACTATGTAACAAGTATAATGATCAAAGAATATAAAAGATAAAAGATGTGTGTGAAAAATATTTGTCAAGAGTTATTTAAAATGAAAGATTAAGGTTTCTATTTATAGGCAAGCCTTTGAAATTCAAATGTTATCCCATACAGCTGTGAGCTGCGACCCACGGATCCACCATAGTTGGATCTATCTAGTGTATTAGGTGGAACCATTAGGAGAGCTGGGACAACATTTGTCATTTTATGATTAACCCTAAATTTATACAAAATATTGTTTTATACTTAATAAAATTAGTTTATTAGATTCTTCTAGAACAAAATATTTCTTATCACCAATAAGGAAAGATTTTCTAGATTTGGGAAGATTTAGAAAGATTGTTTCCACTTATGGTTAATCTTATTTTGTCTTACATGATTAATATAACTAGCTTATAATTAAATATGTTTAACTTTAATCGTTTGATTAGAAAAGGTTTATGCAAATGATAATATTTTTCTTTGATCATTAACTATGTTTAGTAATGCCATATTCATACCTTAAGTGATTTGTCGTCGTCAACTAAACTTTCGACTAAATAACTTGTTTACGTAAACTTTTAGGTAGTATGACATTATATTTGTTATTATCAAAACATAAAGATTATTAAATATAAATATTGTTTTTGCGCGAATATTTGTATTAACAAAGAATTTGTTAGCAACAAACACAAACTTGAACAAATTTCATCCACTTTCCTTAGCGATGAAAGTTCAGCTATGATCCAAAACAAAGTTCCACCTAAACTCAAGGCAAAAAGTTTGTAGTGGCGTACCCTTTCAATCTTGTCCTTGACGAATGCTAAGTACTTGGTTTACGAAGCACAGTAAAGAAATAAAAGACAATATTGCAAGTGCTCCCCCCTTGGTGGGGGGGTATGCTCCCCCTCGCTTGGGGCATCAAGGAATCGAGCTATGGATGTTTGCTACAAAATAAATATGCTCCCCCTCGCTTGGGGCATCAAGGAATCGAGCTATGGATGTTTGCTACAAAATAAAGTTATTAGACAAGCAAGTATATATATATATATATATATATATATATATATATATATATAAATGTATATATATATATATATAAATGTATATATATATATATATATATATATATATATATATATATATATATATATATATATATATATATATATATGATAATTACATGTGCATACACATATATACTTAAGCAACAAACAACCATTATCAACACAACAATAGAAATAATGTTAAATCCATTATAAGGGATACAACATAAAATTTGGTGTAGAAGCCCATTAGATAATAAATTTAAACTAAAAAAGAAAAGAAAATAACTAAAAATCCTAGATCTTGGGATAAATATCATATTCCTATATAATCCGAGGAGTGAAGTGAGATTTCTATGCTGCTAATGCGAGAAGTAAGGTGGTTTGATGAAGAACTGAGGTGGTGTCGAATGTATGAGAACATGTAGTTGATACGGTTTCAGAGCATTTGGATCTCATGTCTTGTGGTGCTACAACATTGGTAAAACATGTTGTGGAGGTGACGTATGTCATTTAGATGAACAAAATCCAAGATGTTTGGAGTATTGGGAAAATCTTGATTTCTAAGATTTGTTGGTGGATGGTGAATGTTTTCAAGTGGAGGTGCATTGTTGTGGAGGTGAGGTGTATTGTTTTTAATATTAACAAAAATGGTTTAGTTGATGGTAGTGGTTCAAATCCAAGTGGTGGATTTGAAAATCCGGGAGGTGGTCATGAGACACGTGGTGGTGGAGATGGATTTGAAGGGCCCGGTGGCCAATTTTCCATCGTTGACACATAGGAGTTATTTGGTGACATTTTTAGTAAAGGAAGTTCTTGAGGTTCTTATTTTATCAGAATGATAAAATGAAGTTTAAGTGGAGGTGCAACATGAGTTGGTGTTGGAGACTCACTTGGTGATGATGATGAGGTTTAGTGTGTACTCTTACTAGAGATGGATTTTGAAGGAGCTTGTGGTGGTGAGAGGGATTTATTTCTAGGAGGTGGTGAAGGAGTTCTTTCATTTGGTTGTTCCTCACTTGAGGATGTGAGATTGACATAGGTTGGATACTTGACACTCATTCTTGCGGTTTTTCTTTTGAAGCTTGGTGAATTTGTTTTGGATAAACTAGTCATGTATGAAATAGTAAAGTTTGTATATGGAAAATGGTTAAGAAAATATGAAGAAAATGGTGTTTGAGGGTGATGATTATAAGGTAAAAGTGGTTAAGTGGTTTGTATAATGGTCCTTGGATTATATGGAGAACATGTTATATCCTAAGGTTTAAAATCTCACATAGTATCATATAGCATGGTTATAAGATAAAGTAGAAAAAATTAAAAATCAAAAAAATTCAAATTTTGGCGCCTGGACTGGTGAGCCATAAATCCGCCTAAACAACGTACGGATCTACCATATGATAGGTAGATCCGTGGGTTGCATGTTTCTATAAAAATGACCAGAACTGCGTTTTGCAGCCAAAACCCAAAACAAGCTAGCATGCAAGCATCATTATCTACTACCAAATAATATTACCATGATAAAATATCCATAAAGCATAAAGTAAAGTAAGTACTTAGTTTCAACATCCAGTTTCAGCATGCATATTCAAGTAGACAAGTTGATAATCCAAAGACACGACAATTAGACATTTAAATTGTTTTACAAACAAATCTTCCTTCAACGACATCCCTTCTTCAACATCCTTGCAAAGTTGTGCAACGCTCTACCCAAGTTTTTAAACATCCCTCTTATCTCCCTTTGTTCCTTGGACATGTTTGGATCATTCTTAAGAGCCCTACTATAAGACCTAGGAGAAAGCTTACTACTAGGCAAGTCTCCATTATCCGAAGGTGGCGATTCGGTTGAGGGTGACGTAGATAATTAGGGACGTTTGGACTTTCCTACATTCCTAGTTCTTTTGGGTGGAGGCTTCTTGGGTTGTTTTGCCTTAAGGGATGACATATTTCTAAGGATAAGAACGTAACGTTCATCAAAATGACGTGATTTTGCAATAACATGCATTAAGTTCTTAAAGAGACGAGATAAATCAAATGCCATACGGTAGAACTTTGTCTCATCGATCTCTAAAGAAGGACATCCTCCTAATGATGAAGTAAGCAAGGTTGAAGGGTTGTCCGTTTTCTAGGCAATACAACATCAAAGCAATAATTGCTTGAGTGTGGTCTTGATTTCCAATGGCGGAATAGACATTTTCCCTAAGGACTAGTTCACAAGGTCTAAGGTAATCAAAAAGCTCATTGGTTTCGATTTGGTTTGGCAACTTATGGATCGTTTTTCCGTCTTTGTCTACCTTTTCATGAATGGTTCTTCGATGAATTAGGTTTCAGATGTCATCAATGGCCAGAAGGCGTGAGTTGTAAGGTTGAATTTGCTCAAGGGTTTTCTCAAGTTCATCCAGACCCCAAGCATCAGAGTAAATATAAATGCCTTGATTAGGAAGATGTGTAATCTCGGCAAATTGAGCAAGGGAGATTTTAAAACGATGATTGTTGATGGTGAATTGAATTGAGAGATGATTGGAGGGGTCTCTATCTAGATGAAGGGTTTTGTAAAATTCAAAGATAAACCTAGGACAAATTTGCTCATCTAGAGAAAGCAAGCCATCAAAACCTATGGCGGTAAACTTAGCCACGGAGTCATCACTAAGGTCTCTATAGAAAGATGGGTCAATGGTTCTCCCTTCATGAACATACCTACTCTCTAAAGTCCTATATATATATCCCTAAGTTCTTCCGTCATGTTGGGATCATTGTAAATTTATGGAGCATAAGCACGTGTTTTCTTGTAATCTTGTTGGTATTCGCTTGGAATTTTGGTACCTACGTGATTTATAGTGATCTCAATAAGCGAAAGTCATAGATAAAATATAATGCGATTTCTAAGTGTGTGTTTATATAGATATAATGTGGATGTGTGGTTTGCTTGACTCAAACAAAAGAAAAATAACGATAATACTAGTAATAAGCAAACCTTAACGCACAACCTATGTTTGATATTGCTCTAGATGAATGGAACGAAAAATGCTTATGAATTAAGCATTTTGTAGATACATTCATGAGCCCTAATGCATGAGGAAAACATTTTTGCGTTGTATTAACAATGTAGTTCAACAACCTTTGTTTTGAAAAATTCCTAGAAGTGAGGTTTTATTCAAAAATCATAACTTAGGGTTTTGGCGAAACTTGATTTTTGGCGAATCACTTCAATTATGCTTTCTAAGTATCATAATGGTTATATATTGCTATATCTTAGTCCTAATTATGTGAGAATTGTATAAAAAATCAAAATCCCCAAATTATTTGATTTGTGTAAAATCGAAACCCTAGACACAAAATTAAAATGAAAATAAGATGAAATCACTTACAATAGCATTTTTAGATTGATGATTTGTTGATGATATTTGTGATTGATTGCTCCAATTGCCTATTATTATGATTTGGTACGTAGGGTTTTTGTGTTTTGGTTCGTGTGTGTGTTTAGATGATGAAATATGTGGTCCTATTTTTTTTAAAATTGGGTATTTACCCTCATTATGAGACTCACGGATCTACCTAAATAGGGACAGATCTCCTATATAGTAGATCCGTTACCCGCAGGTGTCCAAAGATGTGGACAGAGTTGATTTTAAAGCAAATTGAGACAAGGTGTTGTGTTTTTCGCAATTGAAGTGTGTTATATATACTATTAGGAATATGTGATACAATTTTCAGAGTCGACGTCCAAGTTTTGAGCGAACCGTGCAACTTGTCGTGAATTTCCTGATGGAATTTCAACGTAGTCGATCCTACTAGGAGTGTGTTAACTTTTAGCATAAATTTGACCATTGCTAACAACACAAACACTTATGAACACTTAGACTTAACAAAGCATCGTCAACACAAGTGTGAGTTGTAATTCGATGATTGTTCTTTTTGTCTTTTTCAAACGATTTCGTAATTTCATGTATTAACCGTACACGTAGACTTTGAGAATAACTATGGTCATTTTAATGATATTTTCTTTATCTAGTAAAATTCTAATCTCGATTATGTTCATGATCGGAGGTTTTGTAATCAAAACTTGTAATGAGAATTAACATCTTTTAAATAATGATTAATTGCTTCATTAGATTTTCGTTTACGATTATTTTTGAGATCATGGAGGATCACTATCCATGATAAGTTCCATCATTCCTAATCCTAATCTTAAATAATTAAATACTTCATGTTTTAAAGACTTAGTAAATATATCGGCTATATTATCTTTGGATGTAACTTTCTCGATAGAAATGTTGCCCTTTTAGACGTTATCACGAAGAAAGTTGTGATGGATTTCTATATGTTTAGTTCTAGAGTGTTGTACAGGGTTTTTACATAAGTCGATAGCGCCTTTATTGTTGCACATGATCGGAACGTCGTCGAGGCGTATGTCGTAGACGATGAGAGCTTGTTTCATCCATAGTACTTGTTGACATGCCTTCCTGACAGAGACGTATTCAGATTTCATTTTGGAGATAGCAAGGGCCGTTTGTTTCTTAGCGAACCAAGATATCAAACAACATCCCATGAACGTACAAACGCCACTAGTGCTTTTACGATCAACGTAATTGCCCGCGTGGTCGGAGACGGCATAAACTACAATTTCTACTCTGGTTCCTTTCGGATACCATAAACCTAAATGTGTAGTTCCTCTAACATACCTAAATACTTCCTCCGTCCCAAAATTATTGTCCCCTATTGACTTTTTAAGTTTTTTTCTTTCAACTTTGACCGTAAATATTTTTGTTTGTGTTATATAATATTTGATGAAAATCATAGCTATGGAAATACATTTAAAAACCAATCAATTCATATACTTTTCATTAAGTATTATATAACACAAACAAAAATATTTATGGTCAAAGTTGAAAGAAAAGGACTTAAAAAGTCAATATGAGATAATAAATTTGGGACGGAGGGAGTATATGCTTAACGGATTCTAAGTGGATAGTCTTAGGATTTTCTTAGAAACGAGCACATAAGCAAACACTAAACATAATATCGGGCCTATTTGCGGTTAAGTAAAGTAAACTACCAATCATACCTCTATATTTAGAGCTATCCATGGAGTCGGCTTCATCGTCCTTAGTGAGCTTGATCTCCGTTGACATCGGCGTCTTGGTTGGTTTGGAATCTTCCAACCTGAACTTCTTTAACATCTCCTTGATGTACTTAGATTGATTGAAGAATATTCCGTCTTCCATTTGATTAATTTGAAGACCCAAGAAGAAGTTCAACTCCCCCATCATACTCATCTCAAACTCGTCGTGCATGATTTTTGCAAAATCATCACACAAGTCTTGACTTGTGGAACCAAATATAATGTCGTCGACATATATTTGAACAAAGATAATATGTGATTTTGGTTTCTTAGTAAAAAGTGTGTTATCGACCATTCCCATTGAATACTCGTGTTTTATCAAAAATGCTTTTAGTCTATCATACCAAGCCTTAGGAGCTTTCTTAAGACCATACAAATCCTTTTTAAGTTTATAAACGTAATTTGGTTTTTGAAAATCAATGAACCTCAGAGGTTGAGCAACGTAAACCTCTTCGTTTATAAAACTGTTTAGAAAAGCACTTTTTACATCCATTTGGCATAATTTAAAATCATTTTCACAAGCAATAATAAGAAGCATTCTAATTGACTCTAACCTAGCTACCGAAGCATATGTTTCATCATAATCTATACCTTCTTGTTGATTATATACTTGTGCTACTAACCTAGCCTTGTTTCTAGACACTATACCATTTTCATCTAATTTATTTCTAAAGACCCATTTTGTTCCTATGACGGATTGACTCGTGGGTAGAGGGACTAAATCCCAAACATCGTTAGCTATAAATTGATTTAGTTCTTCTTGCATAGTTACAACCCTACTTTCATCTTTTAATGCCTCATTGACATTTTTAGGTTCTAAGGTAGATATAAAACAAAAGAAATTACTATAATCTTTGGCTTGAGATCGTAAGGTTCTTTGATTGAGATTTCCTATGACTTGATCTAGTGAATGATTCTTGGACTCCTTAATGTTAACGACTTCGTCAACTTCTATCGACTCATCTTCTTCATTATTATTATTTACTACTTTAGTATTATTTATAATAGCTTCTTCTTTACTAATATCATCATCAACCAATGGTGATAATTTGGTAGGAGGAGGACTTTCATCGAATGTCACGTTGAGTGATTCTTCGACTTTCATTGTATGTTTATTTAATACTATATAGGCTTTACTATTTTGAGAATATCCTAGAAAAACACCTTCGTATGACTTTGGGTTAAACTTTGTTAGATAGTCTTTAGTATTTAAAATGAAGCATTTGCTTCCAAATACTTTGAAATATTCTAAAGAGGGATTCCTACCTCTAAATATTTCAAATAAGGGTATTTTCCTAGTTATAGGTCAATAAATATCTACATAGTATATAAGTTTGACTAACGAGGTGTCATTTTATACACTAATTCGGGGTCATAACCACCTTAAATCCTGCAAATAATGCCCAGGTTATATCTTTAAAACGTTTGTTTTTCAGTTTATTTAGCACTTGGATGCATATGGAGGAAATACACCTAACATGGGCTCATATGGAGACAGAAACGGAAAGATTACGGACCTAGCACCAAATCCATGAAGAAGTATTGTTTACAGAGCGTGGAGACGGCGTCGCAGGCATATAGCGACGCCGTCGTGGTCTATCCAGTAACGGTGTCAGAGTTCTAGTGACGGCGTCAGGACGTGGCCGACTTAAAGAAGATCTAGAATAATCAACGTAGCGA
This sequence comes from Tanacetum coccineum, assembly GCA_026074375.1. NCBI lineage: Eukaryota > Viridiplantae > Streptophyta > Magnoliopsida > Asterales > Asteraceae > Tanacetum > Tanacetum coccineum. The sequence goes on from BQNB010000306.1 coordinate 150,697, forward strand.
CGGTACGTCAGGGAGTTTTTTTTTATCAACACGACGCCGTCGCAGCGAAAATCTCTATATATACAAACTGATTTTTTAGGTTTTAAAAGTGTGTAACTTTGTATACCATTAGGAGAAACGAATCCCTAGTCTTGTAGCAGCATTAAAGGTCGATTTTAGGGCCTCAAAACCCAGTTGTAACTAAATACCTTCTATTCATGTTTTAATCAAGTAAGAGTGGTATTTATTAATCATTCAATATGCCTATGTGTTGTGTGATTAATCTATGTTCTTGCTTTATCCTTAACATGCTAGGCTAAACCATCCATTGTATTTGCTTATGATTGCATGAAAGTTGGATTGTAGATCCTATTACTGTTGCTTCTTGTTGATGAATGTGCGCGTTAGGCTTTAGAAAACCAGCTTTTGTCTGTATCGCTATAGACAGAGAAAAAGAGAGTTGCAGAAGAAGCACTACTTCAAGAAAGCTTCAAGAAGTTAAGGACAGCTCAAGATTCAGGTTCAGAGCCTTTTCATCAAGAAAAATCAACTGAAGAACCAAAAGAATTATCCGAAGAAGATCTTAAGAAAATGCTAGAGATAGTTCCAGTTGAAGAGTTCAGGGTACAAGCTCTGCAAACTAAGCATCCTATCATTGATTGGGAAATTCATACTGAAGGATCAATAAAATATTGGAAGATTATCAGGGTTAGTAACATAACAGAGGCATATCAAAGCTTTGAAGATATGCTTAAGGCATTTGACAGAGAAGACCTTGATACTTTATGGAGCTTAGTTAAAGAAAAGTTTAGATCTGTAGAACCTACTGAAGACATGGAAAGAGCTCTATGGGTTGAATTGAAAAGACTCTATGAACCAGACAAGGAGGATACACTGTGGAAACTACAAAGATATATGCATGATCCTTTGACTTGGAGATTGTATGGATCATGTGCAGTACATCATGTATTTTCAACAAGAGGGCATTGCATCTATATGCTACCAGAAAAGGATTATCCTTTGACAACTGAAGTTATGATGTTGATGCTCAGCAGAAGATTGCAAGTAGAAGAAGATAGTGAGATGGCAAGAGACTTAGTCAAGAAAATCTTCATAGAAGCCAACAGATCACGAAGATAAAGTGTTTGGAAGAATCCTCTCAGAACCAAAAAGCTTTAATTCAACAAACTTGATGATTTGAAGATAAATCACAAGTTTAGGGGAGGATTGTTGGGAATTAAAGGGCTTCTACAAGTTAGTACTGCTCAAAGGACTTAGTACTGCTAGTGAAGATTGAAGGATATTACCTAAGTCATTATTACTGCTAATTGTAGTATTAGTACTGCTGGTTATAGTTAGTACTGCCAGTACTAAAACATAGTCACTTAGTACTGATAGCTTTGTATTAGTACTGTTAGTATAGAATATTAGTACTGCTTATGTGATATGCATGAGATATATTAGGAATAGATATGCATGATCACATAACGCATTTTGTAAGCCCGTTAAGGTTTCCTTAGTGTATAAAAGGAACCCTACAACACTATTTAGATATAAGTTTTCATATACAAGTTTCACCAATATATATAGTTAGTAATCTGTAACCTAGCAGATTAATAGTAATAAAAGTTCTGTTTTATTCATTGTTCTTCTTAGCAATATAAGTTAGTTTCTGCATAGCTTATATTGTTCATAGTCATTGTTTCTCTTGTAGTTAGTTTGGATTTATCCAGATTGGCTACCACCCTTAACAGGCTAGAAAGATCTATTCAGATTGGGATCAACATGTAGAAAGAATACCATCAGGTAATAGTCTTCATACTACCTTGCCCCCTAATATGGTTGATCCACTCTTAATATATTTCACATGCACTTAGTGTACTCCTAGGGGCCGTGTAATAGTCTTCATACTACCTTGCATGTGCGTTGCTCTAGTGGAATACTAAGTAAACGGCGGGTTCGTGTAATTCGTTCATGCTTTAGGAAATAGTTACACAGATCATTACAAGTGTGACAAGGAAACAACACTAGGAGAAGCAATCTAGGGAGTAATACATGATTAAATAAAAAGTCTTTTATCTCATTGTTATCACCATTAGTTTATAATATATTTAGTTAATAGCTAAAACCAAACCTCTCCAATTATATGATTTACTTGCTTTCCATAAAATATAAAAATACAAAAATAATCTTCTCTCAACCCTTAGAATTCTGTTAGATCGTGATCAAGCCTTCCCAACCTATTCCTCGAGTGAATGATAAACAACCCCGGGTCTTGCCTATACTACACAACAACAATTAGGTGCACTGCTTAGGGAGTTGTAAAACTTTTCGTGTAGAAGTCCTACGACGATCGCACGTCAAGTTTTTGGCGCCGCCGCCTGGGGAATAGTTAGGTTTTGATCATGGTTTAGCTTAGTTCTACTTGCTTGAATCCTTTCAAGTAAGAATTTAATTCCCGCACATTAGCTTTCTTATAGTCTATCTTTTCTTCGTGTTATCTGTTTCGTAACCCATTCTCATCAACCACCATGGGAGACGAGAATCCTATCCGTACTCTATGAGATTACTCCAGACCAAGCCACGAGGGCTATAGGAATACCATCAAGCTTCTCAAAAGGAACAATGTGGTACCTCTTCGATCCGACACCATCCGGTTGGTGCAAAACGGATGCTCATTCCACGGACTATGGTCCGAGGATCCAAATCAACACCTCAAGGACTTTCTTAAACTTGTGCATTCACTTGACCTTGATGGTGAAAACAGGGAAAGAACGTGCCTGAGTTTATTTCAATTTTGCCTACGCGATCAAGCTAGCAATTGGCTTGAACGCCTTCCAGCAGGATCCATCTCCACATGGGAGGATCTTACTACCTGATTCCTTGCTCAATTCTTTCCACCGGGAAGGACTGCAAAACTCCGCAACGATATCCTGATGTTCCAACAACATCATGGAGAATCTCTATCTGAAGCATGGACTCGTTTTAAGGACTTACTCCAAAAAGTCCTTAATCATGGCATCGATCTTTGGCTCAAAGTCCAAATTTTTTATGACCATGTCAATCCCATCACAAGACGAACCAGCTTTCTGATTCTTTTGGGAAGCAAGCATCAGAATGAGTTCAAAGTCCCATTTTTAATGTTTACATTGGATGAAAATGAAGCAAAGATGTTTTGGATGTGTTAATCGCTACAATATGTGGTTTTACTTGATGCATGAAACGTTTATGAGGTTATTATAGGTGGATAAGTGCTTAATGTAGTTGTGAATGGTTTATGATTCCGAATAGATGAGTAGTTGCTTCTACCTATTCCAAATCTTAATTGAGATTAGAAATAAGATCCCATTCTATTGTGATTCTGTTTGGAGTGTAGTTGACTCTACTCATTCCAAAACTAACAAGAGGGTTGAAAAGATACTCCATACTGGTGATTCCGATCGAGGGTAATGCATTACCATGCTTTGTTATGTGATCGTGGGCCGTTCCGTCCCCGTTGAGATTGATGTGTGAGTTGTATGATAGCTAGCTTAAATTGTTCTGCCATGATATGTTATGTTAATCGCAGCAAATTGTTTTGTTTTTTTAAGGATTGATTTGTGTGTCTTAAACCTATGACTCTCACCAACCATTGTGTTGACGTTTTTAAGCATCATTTTCAGGTGAGGTTCATGAGGATATTAAAGCTAAGAGAAGTGGCTAGAATGACCGCTAGGATTACATTGGAGTTCGCTCTTGAGTTTTATTTTATGATTCTGTTTGAAAAATTCGTTAGCATTGAAATACGATTTGATTATTTCTGCATGTCATTTATGGAATGAACTCTTCTCATTAATAAAGACACCATTAGGTTTTGGGAATTGTTATGACACTTTGTGTCTTCCTTTACTTTAGTTTCCATTTTATATTCTCTATATAACACCATGTGTTGTAGAATGAAATCCATTCTGTTACGACTCGCGTTCCGCCTTGGGTGGGGTGTGCCAATATTGGTATCAGAGACTATGATAATAGAGAACTACGTGGTAGAGCCTATAAACTAAACTTAAAGGGTCCCTCATATAGATGCATTTAAGGCTTATGTGTAAGTATATACCTATTATGCTTATTTTCCCTAAGTTTCATAAAGTACATCATACTATATATTATATATAAGTTGAGTTTTTCTTTGTTATTTTGAGATCCGTATCCTGATATAGTCTATGTTTTGTGGTCTATTATAGTATGGATCCTACCCCCTACTTACGTAGAAAGTACCAAAATTCAGTTGCTTTCGCAACTGGGTATAAGAAGATTAAGAAATGCAGGTGGGGTAACCGCAAGATCCGAATTCCTATTGCTATGTGGCCGTGTAGAGTCAAAGAGAAGATGACCTTAAAGGAAGTTGATGGACAAACGGTTGAGGAAATTGAAACAAAGAAAATTGCCGAAGGAAGTCATTAACACCAGAGTTCCTGGAAATTTCAAGGTTATTAGAAAACTCTTAAAAAGAGTCGGTGAACAACCTAGAGACATAACCTGTATGGATTTATGGATCACCCACAACTTCAACAAGGATATCCCATGAATGAGTTTCCACCACATCAACTACCTAGTCCCCAAAGGGTAACATGAATAGGATGTTGATAGAATATGAAAAAAAAGGGGAAAATAAGTGAGAGGAATGAAGTGGACTCGACCTGGGTCCACCCAAGTAGTAAACCCTGTGTGGAAAAAAGACAAAAAAAGGATCATACCGCTGCGACTCGTAATTGCCTATGGTGTTCTAAGTGATTGATATGTTTTAGCTTATTTTTCTTTCTTTCACGTTAGGAGCCATGATAAGAAATGTTATTTTCGATGTTGGAATCTGAGTAATAATAATAAAAGTGATAATAGATTATTACCTTGTGTTATTTGTTGGTTTCATTTTTTTAAGGTGCTATATGGTGTGTTTATATTATGAGGTGTCTTCATAGGAGGAAGTACAACTGTGAAAGGGGGCATCTATAATTATGGTGGCCAACATAATTATACATGCGCCACAACACAAGTGGACTTGCAAGTATGATTACATGGATTTTGTTGATGCGTTGCATGTACGTATATGGTTATTAAGAAGTAATGATTCGATTATGATTCTATTATAATGGTCTATGTAAATAAATCTTATATCTATAGAAAATGGCTCCATCACGTCGAAGTGGAAACAACGATAACAACAACAACGAGAACCCTAGCATTGCTGCTATTATCGCACAACAATTGCAAACCCTTCTTCCTCAGATTGTCACTCAAGTGACTAACAATGTGAACAATGCTAATAACGGTAAGGTAGGAAAATGAGGTGTGAGAATGGAAAATGTGTGGAATCAACGATGCCTTTCAAGGCATTCCAATCTTGTAATCCCAAGGAGTATGATGGGAAAGGAGGTGCGATAGCGCTTACTCGTTGGATCGAGAAGATGGAAAATGTGATAGATAATAGTGGTTGTGCTGAGAATCAAAAGGTAAAGGTAGCGTCTATTCATAGGTGAAACAAAGCTTTGTACTTGGTGGAACACTCAAGTCCAAGCAAGAGGACGTGTGGCTGCAATGACCATGGCATGGAACGATTTTAAGGCATTGATGGTTGAAGAAATTCTGCCCAAGTAATGAAATGGAGAAATTGTAGAATGAGTTTTTGGAAACACAAGAATGAAGGGCTAATCAAGCTGCCTACACAGATAGGTTTCATGATTGGCAAGTTGGTCCCACACTATTTACTCCTGAGTCATCTCGTATTAAGAAGTACATAGCTGACTGGCTCCTGAGATTATAGGAATGCTTCGAGCAACCCAACCACTACCATTCACAAGCAATATTGAGGGTCTGGAATACTAACTTATAGGCAGATCAGCTGTGTCACTTGATACGGGTATTGACATGAGAAAGGGAGAGAAGAGTCTATCAAAAAGAAACCAGGAGATCTGAGAAAGACAACAAGAGGCAAAGGGTGGGGACAGGGTTGTGGCAACGGCCCCCACCTAGAAACAGACTGTTGGATATTATCCAATGGTTTCCAAGTGCTATACTTATCAACCTAGAAAACGGATCGTGCGATTGTGCATTAACATGTCATAGACAGGGTCATTTCTCAAAGGACTGTCGGTTCCAAGAAAGGCAATTGCTCCGTGAATGCTTTTAGAATGAGTAACAATCTGAAAGTGTGCTACGAGTGGTTGGAAGCCCCAGACATTTCCGCAACACCAGTCCCATATAGTGAATCGAGTACCTAGCAACGGAAATCAATTGGCTTTAAATGGCAGTCGTAACAATTGGAGCAATGGAAACCAAGTTAGAGGGAGGGCTTACAAAGTGAATGTGAATGTAATGGAGGCGGTCCAGGATCCTAACGTTGTAACAGGTACGTTCTCTCTGAATGATCACTTTGTTTACCTATTATTTTATGTCTGGAGCCGATTTTTAGTTCATATCTACTGAATTTGCGCCCTTGCTTAATTGAACCTTGTATTGTGAATCTAGGTTATTTGATTAGAGTAGCTGATGGTAAGAAAGTAGAGTAGACAGGATAACCTGACTGCAACAAGAACTAGAAAGTTCTTGTGTTAGCATAAAAAAACTGAATACCTTGGGGCCAGTGGTGGAAGTTTGATTGATTGTGGGAAAAGATGGTTGTCCCAACATAAGGCTGTGATAGTATGTCATGAGAAAGTAGTAGAAATACCAGTGGAGGATGGTAGGATCCTTAGAGTTCATGGGGGCGAACTGTAGGAATCGCCAAGGTATTGAAGAGCGTGAAGAATGATGAACTGAAGTTGGGCGATCTACCCACAGTAAATGAATTTTAAGATAGTTTTTCTGAAACTGTCGGTATTACCACCGCAAGCGACAAGTTGAGTTTTCCATATAGATCTAGTTTCCAGGATCAACGCCAATTGCTAAAATCCTCCCATAACGTTAGCGCCTTCAGAGATTCAAGAATTGGTCTAGGCAGCTGCAAAGAGTTGACAAACAAGGTGTTCATATGACCTAGGTCATTCTCCATAGGGGAGCGCCAGTGTAATTTGTCAAGAAAAGGATGCGATCACTACGTATGTCGTATCGATTTTATAGAGTTGAACAAGTTTTGACGTTAAGAAATCGTTATCCTTCTTTCGAGAATTGAAGGATTTTATTTGACCAACTACAAGGATTGTGTTATTTCTCCAAGATAGACATTCGGTATTCAGGTATCACCAAACAAAACTCGTACAGAATGACGACATAGCCTAAGACGTGCGTTTCGAATGAGATATGGACATTGTGATTTTACGTTAGCCCTTTTTGGCTAAACCAAGTGCGCCTGCATTTTATATGATTTGATAACCAGTTTGTAAATTGTATTTAGATTAAGTTTTGTTATCAGTGTTCATCAATGACATCTTGATCTACTCGAAGACGAAGGAGAACATGAAAGTTCATTGTGTTTGGTCTTGGAATTGTTAAGTGAAGAGAGAAGTTTGTATGCCAAGGATTTCCAAGTGAGAGTTCAGGTTGCAAAAGGTGCACTTTCTTGGTCCACACACTTGTTAATCAGAAAGGTAAATCATGTTGATCCCAGCAAAATAGAAGCGGTAAAGAAATTGGAAAGACCCCTACTACCAACCTTCTGAGATTCGATTCGAATTTTGGATTAGCCGGTACAACCGACTTTTATTGGCAAATTTCACCAAAATTGCTAATACCTCTTACCTCGTGGATCGAAAAAGAATCAAAAGTACGTATGGCAGGAGCAAGAAGAGGCTTTTCAGACCTTAAAGAATAACTTGTGTGATGCACCAATATTGACGCTACCCTAATGGTGTTGAAGATTACGTCTTTTATGTGTGAAAGCATCGAACAAAGATTAGGTATGTACTCATGCAAAGAGGCAAAGTTATTTGCCTATGCAATACGGAGGCAGCTAAAAATCCATAAAGAAGTACACTACGCATGATTGTAAGAGTGGGAGCGGTTCACAATTTGCTCTTAAGACTTGGAGGCATTATCTGTATGGTACTAAGAGTGTTATCTATACCGATCACAAAAGTCTTCAACACATTTTTGATCAGAAAGAGCTGAATATGCGTCAGAGGAGATGGGTTGAGTTGTTTAGTGATTATGAGTGCGAGATTCGTTACCATACTGTAAGGCAAACGTTGTGGCTTGATTAAAAAAAAATTTTAAGTATGAAGGAGCGACTAAAACCTAGACGTGTAAGGGTTATGGGCAATGACTGTCCAGGCTGGAAGATAGAAAAAGATACAAGTTGCCCAGAGAGAGCGCTTAAGCAAAAGAATAAATATATTGGAGGAATCTGCATGGTTTAGACCCCATATGGAAAAGAAAGAGGGTGATTAGTTTGTATTTTATTGACCGGTTATTGGTTTCAATTAATAGGAAACGTGAGAACGATGACATGGATGAAGCTCACAAGTACTAAGTGACTCTGTGCATCAGGATTTGAAAAGATTGACTAATGATCTTCGAGAAATGTAATTGGTGCCAGGAAAGAAAGATATATTGCTACTTATGTTAGTAAGTGTTTGACATGTTCAAAGGTAAAGGCTAAGCATCAAAGGCCTTCGGGTTTACTGCAACAACTTGAGATACCTGAATGGAAGTGAGATAAGATCACTATGGATTTTATCACTAAGTTGCCTAGGTCAAAAAGTGGGCATGACACGATTTAGGTCATAGTCGATAGACTGACTAAGTCGGCTCATTTCCTAGCTATAAGAGAAGACTATAGTACTGAGAAATTGGCAAAGATCTACATTGATGAAATAGTCGCGAGACATGGAGTTCCTGTGTCGATTATTTCAGATAGAGATGGACGATTTACGTCCCACGTTGCTGGCAATGTCGACTGTGCAAAAAGCTTAGGACGAGGTTTGATATGAGTACGGCTTATCAACTAACCCAAACTGATGGACAAAGTATCTAAACGAATCAGAACATTAGAGGATATGTTGAGAGCTTGTGTAATTAATTTTGGTGGTAGCTTGGATGTTTATCTACCATTGGCTGAGTTTTTTCTACAATAATATCTTTCAATCGAGTCTGCATATGTGTTCCGTTTTGAAGCTTGTATGAAGGAATTGTAGGTCGCCTAATTTATGGGCTGAGATTGTAGAAGTAGTTTGATTGGCCTAAATTGTTAAAGAAACTACTGATAAAGTTGTGTTGATAAAGGAGAAGCTCAAAGCAGCGAGAGATCGTCAAAATAGCTATGCTGATAATAGACGCAAACCATTAGAATTCGAAGTAGGAGATCGATTGATGTTGAAAGTATCACCTTGGAAAGGTGTAATTCTTTTTGGGAAAAAGGGAAAGCTTAGCACACGAGATACGTAGGCACCATTTGAGATCATAAAAGGATCAGGTCCCCTGTTCTTATCGATTAATGTTAGCCTGAGGAAATGAGTGAGGTACAATGACACGTTTCATGTGTGCAAACCTAAAGATAATGTTTTGGGCGTAGTCTAGTTTGAATGTACCATTATTGAGATAAGGTTGACAAAACTCTTTGTTTTGTTGAGGAACCTGTGGAGATAATGATAGTGAAGTTAAGAGTTAAAGCGTTAGTAAGAAAGGAAGGAGACGTTAGTAAAGGATCTTTATGGAATTCCTAAGCTGGTCCTGAGTTGACTTGGGAACGCGAGGATTATATGAAGTCTAAGTACCCTTAGTTGTTTGTTGATCGAGCTGATGAATCGGCTAGTTAAATCTCGGGATGCGATTTCTTAAAGGAGGGGATACTGTGACAACCATGGCTTGAGCAGGTTAATCAAACCGTTAGTGTTGACTTAGGTGCCTGTTGCAATGTATGATTTATGTGATTTATGTGTTTATGTGGTTTTATTTGTGTTTTAGGTATTGGAATCAAGCTATTAGTTATCATCTCAATGAGATTTGAGATTGGTGTAAAATTATTTAATTCATTTCGTTCACGTTTTGAGTGACAAGGAATGATTATTGAAGATTCAATCATATTTTTGTGTGTAAAGTATTTTTAACGTATATGTATTTTTTGTGTTAGTATTCCAAGACATGTGTTAATTTTTAGTGATAATTTAAGAAAATGTAAAATTTCCTATTTTATTAAAGATAGTTGAAAATGATAAGTTAAAAGTTATTTTTTAAAAGTCTAGTGGATTTCGAATAAAGCAAAAAAGTATATTCCAAATTTGTTAAGGTTTTTATAAAAATTTAAGGAAATACAAGTAATTGTATAATTAATAAATAAAAGAAAAAAAAAGAAAAGGGCCTATCCGGCCGAATAGTAAAAAAAAGAAAAGAAAAGAAAAAAAGAGTTGTATTAGAAATCGAATTCTAAATAGGCTTTATCTAGGATCTCTTAGGAGGCTTATAAATACAAAACTAAATCCCTAACCCTCCCTCAAGTTGTTCGGAACCGATTTTACAAGCATAAGAATAATAGAAAATTTCTAGGGTTCCATGGTTAAGGTATTTTCTAATCTTTGTTTAAATTCATGTATTTAATTTTTCAATTCTTGAAATCTAGCTTGATGGATTATGGGTTTATAAAATTAGGGTTTGATTTCTGGAAGTTTATAATGTTATAATGATTTTTGATCATTAGTTTAATTGTTACGAGATTTGACCTTGCCGTTAGGGTCTAGATTGCCCGAATTAGTTGTTTAATTCACTGCAGAATTTTTAGGCAGTTTGTAACGAGCATAACCATTCATAAAAAATCAAAAGAGAACAATTTACAACCATCTGGAGATAACTCAAGAGAGTCTACATGCCAAAAAAGTTACCCTCGTGAGTTTTTATGGTCGGAAGTGGACCAAATGTCCGTTTACAAAATCATTGTGTAAAAAAAACGGGACGAATTTCAGTTTTGGTTTTGATTTTTCTAAAAATACTTAGACATCTAGTTAGGGGCTAAAAATCACGTAGAAGTTAGTTTATATATTTTGTGTGACCCCTGAATTCTTGCTAAGTATGAAAGGAGGTCTAAAGTGGTCAGCAAGTGTCATACTTTTAGAAGGTCAGATTCTAGACGAATTTTGGACACTTTAGATTAATGAATTTCCTAAGGGTATTGTGATTATTGAGCAAACCAGGGGAGTACTAGTTTCTTTTCCTTGTTTCTTTTTCCCTTTATCTGTTTTAACGGGTACTTCCAGAGAACATTGGGGACAATGTTCAAAATAAGTGTAGGGGGAGTAAGCCTTAGAAACTATTTCTTCATTTGTCATTTGCTTTGTTCTTAAAAAGATAGGTAATATATCGAAACATAGCATAAAAGGGTGATTTTTACCAAATTTTTTTTTTTTACGACATATACCAACGAAATCCGAGTATTATTAGCGTCTCATGGATAGGAATTTACATGACTAGCACAAAACCCTTAAAATTCCACCCCAAAATGTGAAGCCTTGTTGGATTCTTTTGGAAGCTAAGCATCAGTTGAGTTTCATAGTCCTACTTTTAATGTTTTACATTGGGATGGAAATGATGCAAAAATGTTTTGAATGTGTTTAATCGCTGCGATTATGTGGTTTTACTTGAGGCATGAACGTTTATGTGGTTATTATAGGTGATATGCTTAATGTTGTTGTGATTGCTGTGTGATTCCGGTTAGAGGGTAGTGCTTCTACCTATTCCAAATCTAATTGGAGGATTGAAATAAGATCCCATTTACATAAAATTTGAAATTTAAATTTTCCTCCCAAAAGAGAAGGTTCTATAACATATACAACCTTCACCACAAAAGGACAAAAAAGTGAGCGGAGTCTAGTGGCGGCCCCCTTATATATAAGGGACCGCCGGGACCGCCACCAGCAACGGTCATTTTTTTTGTCCATTATTCTAGTCTTTTCATTATATTATAAGTTTATAACCCACAAACACACACTCTTTCTTTTTCCTCTAATTCTTTTTCTTTTTTTTCCACTTATCTTCTTCACTCTTTTGCCATACAAAATAACACAAAAAAACAAAAAACACACTTTATTTCTCTATCTATTCACCACATATATTTTCCATGTTCTATGCATGTCTTTCTAAATTTTCATATAATTAACTTCTTTGTTGGTTACATATGGACCTCATATTTCTATAAGACATTGGTTTGTTCCATTTGAACTTTATCTCCAAAAACCAGATCTTCTAAAATGGTCGAGTATACAACAGCAACCACAACGGACGAGGGTTTTTCGGATCTTGACTATATCTGGTCGGATCTAGTTGTGACATCCGTGACTTGAGCAGGTTAGTCAAACCGTTAGAGTTGACTAAAGTATTATTATGTGTTATATTTGTGTGCTTATGTGATCTTATATGAGTATTTGATATCAATCCTTAATGCGTGTTCATCTATTAGTGATTGAGTTGTGGTTTTGGTAGCTATTTCATTTCGTTCACATTTTGGTGACATTGAAAATGATAGCATGAGTTTATGCGTTATCGCGTAATTTGGTATTTAATTGATATATGAGCGTAAGAGTATATAATGTATTATTAGGTTTGAGTTAAGTCTAGTATTTAAATTAATTAAGCGTAAGCTTTTCTAAATTAGAAAAGTAATTTTTAAAATGAAACTTATAAATAGTAAGTTTATAACTAGTTTTTTTATTTAAAAGGTTTACTAAATTAATAAAGGGTTTTTATAAAAATAACAAAATAAGGGTAATTATACATTTAATAATAATTAAAAAAATTAGAAAATATATAAAAGGGGTGTTTGGTTCGTTCGGTTGGAAAAAAAAACAAGTTTGACTACAATTAGGAAACTAAGATAACTATATATACAAAATCAAGAAGAACCCTAAATCATTTTTTTCCTTCTCCCTCTCTTTGGCTGGTCGAAATCCCTCAAGAAGAAAGAAAATATATATATATATATATTTTATCAAAAATCAAGGTGTTGATTCGTGTGAACTCAAGTGAAGGTTTTCGGTATTATTTCAATTAAGTTCTTGTTTAATCTTCTTATATTAGTAACTTTAATTGATGGATAAAATTAGGGTTTATAATTTTCTGTAAATTAATGATATAGAACTATATGGGGGTGATCGGGAATAGATTTGGAGCATGTTGGTGTAATCGGTTTATGTTAAAACGCGTTAAATTAAAAGTTAGGATTTTGCAGAATTTTAGGTCATGTTGATCGAATGATATCTCAATGATAAAAACGAGTTATGATATGAATCTTATGCCTAAATTGTAGTTCAGAGAGTCTAGTTTCCAAAAAGTCCAGCCACGAAAGGTTTTGAGGTCGGGAAGTTAGTCAAATAATTTTTGCAAGAAAAGTTGTCGAAACAGTAAATTCGGGTCAGATTTGGGTCTGATTTCGGGGAGTAAAACCCCTACTTAAAGTTGATTCATGGATTGAAAAAAATCAGAGATCATATTTATGTGTTTATTAACTCGAGCTCAAAGCACAAGTCCTAATTCATTTTCTAAGTATTTTTAAGAAAATCAAACTTTTTGGTCTGCGTTCAGGTCTGAATTTGGGTACTCAATTCAAAACGAGTACGCCTACTCAGTGGGATCCGATGAGTACGCCTACTCAGTAGGATCGGATGGGTATGCCTACCCAATGTAATATGTGTGAGATACACTATGGGTGAGCTTGGTTGCTTATAGTGCCAGCTATTCTAAGCCCGAATGTGAAATTGAGTATGTGAATGTATGTTGATTTGAAGTTTATGAAATTGTATTTAAATTTATTTTTACACTTAAAATTATTTGCATTATTAACTAAGGTGATTCCTATTGTTTTTAAAATGATTGGTATAAGTGATGAGGGAAAGTTTCCTTGGTTAAAAATTGGTTTTGGTACAAAGGTTCTTAATCTTTTAATTAATGGGTCATGGTACGTGGGTATTTATTTCGGTGGGGGTGTTTTAGAAATCAATTGATGTGTTTGTAAGGCGGAGTTCATTCTTATTGTTGACGTTACCATTCGGTTGATGTTTTCTTTTTGGAATCAGTGTGATTTTTGGTCCATACCAAATTGGTGCATGTGAAGTTTGAAATTTCCTCATGGCGTGGTGCTAGAGTTGATGTTAGGACGTATCTTCTGGGTGGTGCGATTGATAGTAGTGAAGCAAATGGAATTATTCGCGATCCCAAGTTGGAATTAGTGAATTCTTGTTTTACTTTTGATTTAGTACCTCTTAGTTATGAGAGTGTTGATCTAGTCGTAGGAGAGAATTGGTTGTTGAGACATAAGGCCGAGATGGTATGCCACGAGAAGGTAGTTAAAATGCCTTGGTAATTTGGGGAGTGCTTAAGGTTTGGGGAGAAAACGAACTAAAGAGGATACGAGGTCTCGTAGGAGTACCAAGGAAGATGAGTTGAGATTATGTGATATCTTTGTAGTATGTGAGCCCTTTAAAGTGTTCCTAAGGAATTAGTAGGTTTTACCCCTCGTCGTAGAATAGGATTTCGTATGGAATTAGTACAAGGAGCGACGCCGATTTGCGAAGGCTTGTGTCGTTTAACGTCTTTAGAAAGGCAAGAGGTCTGGAATGATTGCAGGAGTTGCAAGTTGAGGGTTGGTTCGAATGGTAACTTGTTGTGGGAAGCGTCTATATTGCTTGGTAGGAACAAAGGTGGGTAGTTTAGAATGTGCATAGATTATCTCGAGAAGAGTGAGATAGAAAATTCGTATGTGATGTCACCAATGAAGGGTGCACGGGGATGGGAGTAGCTAAGACTGTTTTTAGGATGTGTAATGGACATGTTGAAGTTTACGGCTATGCCTTTTGGGTTAACCAATGCACCAGCGGTTTTCATGGAGTTAATGAGCCAGGTCTGCATGGCCATATATAGACAAGCTAGTTAACGTATATATACAGACGATATTTTTAACCGACCGTAAGTTCTAAAAAGGTGTCAGGGTAGGCACATGAAGATGATCGTGGAGTCAGTAAAGGAAGAGAAGATGTACGTGAAGTTTTCCAACAATGTGGAAGCGGAGCAAAGAGGAAGCTATCTAGATGTGGAAGAAATCAAATGGGTAAGGAGCCTATCTTGGCATTGCCGGAAGGAGCAGACAATTTCGTAGTATATTATGACGCGCGAAGCAAGGATTGGAAGCATGATTGGAAAAAGGGAGAGGGGATTGCTTGACGTCGCAGACAACTGAAGTTTCTTATACAAGGATTGCATGACGAAGTTGGTAGGTTGTGCCTTATATTGCTGGAGGCATTAAGTGAACGAAGACATGGAGGTAAATTATAAGGATCATGAATGTCTCAACATACTTTAAATCGGAAGGATTGAACATGAGGCAAGGGTGATGGATGGATGTTATTTAGTGAGTTTGATTTCGAGGCCAAGTACCATCTAGGAAAGGCAAATGCAGATGTTGTACCGTGGAGTAGGAAGATGGAGTGAAGCCAAGAATGAGTTCGAGATAGATGTACGACGATCCAATCTAGGTTTGAGAAAAGGATGTTGGTGGCATGATAAGATGTCCAAAGCAATGAACGCGTCAACATAAGATGTTGCGTGGCTTGGACCAACGAGTGTGAAAAGAGATGGAGAATGGTTTATATTTGTTAGACAAGTTCGGACCTCCATTTGCGAGAGTGTAAGGTCCTTGGCTATTGAAGTAGGCGTATTACGACATAGTATTTTATCCATCCTGGAGCGGATACGATGTTATGTGGTTTTAAGTTAACTAATCGATGGATGAGTATAAAGAAGGATATAGCTAGTTGCGGTAGTAAGTATTTAGCGTATTCGAGACGTGAAAGTTGAGTATCTAAAGGGTCCTTCAGGACTTGTTTGCTACAAACTGAGTTACCGGTAGAAAGTAGGAAAGGATAACTAAGATAATTGTTGTCAGTTACCATAGTTGTGGGTAGTAGATACGATGACGATTTAGGTGTAGTCAATGACTGGACTATGTCACCCCATCTTAGCTATGTTTAGGACAAGTATGGTGGATTTTAAGTAATTGAATCTCACACTTTCGTGAGATGAGTTTTTTTTCCTAAGGTGGGGATTATCATTTCGGAGTATGGCATGTACTTCATTTGAAGCATATGTATGGAAAGGAATGTAGGTTACCGTTTTATGGGCCGTAACTGGAGAGAGTGAGTTGAATGGATCGAATTTGGTACAAGAAACAACCAACAAGATAGTGGTAATACAGGAAAGGCTTGAGGCAGCCAAATTGTCGAAAGTGTTAGCTTGGTAGTAGTGGGAAACTTTTGAATTAATGTTGGTAGGTTATGGGTGGTTGAAGGTCTCACCTTGGAGAGGTGTAGTACGTTTGGAAAGAAAGACAAGTTAGAACCGAGTTATGTAAGAACATTTGAGATCTTTAGATATATTGGGCCTATAGTTCGGTTGAGAATTTCTGTCTTATGAGCTGAGTATCGGAAAATTGGATTGGGAGGTGCTGAAAGTTTGAGTAAACTTAAATTTGCATGGATTCTTTAGATACGTTGAGCTTTGTAACATCTTATATCTTAATTTCAAGACAGTTCTTGTTTGATGAGTTGTGAGGTTAAGATATAAAACACGTTGTTACAATAACTTAAGGGTTTTGATAAGTTTTCTCGATGACGAGCGAGGTACATGTAGTGGGATGCTTCTTTTCGTTTGGGGTTGTTGTGTTGCTAATGCACATTCTTGGGGGTATGAAAAGTCATTAGCAGTTGGAATGTCGGATTTTGAAGTTAGTCAGGTTAAGGTTGACAAGGACTCTTTGTTTGTCAAGGAACAAATGATGTTGTAGACCGAGAGGTCGTGAGTAAATGCGTAGTATGATAGAATTAGTGCAAAGTTCGTTAGGATTTGAAGCGTGGTCCTGAGCTTACTTGGGAACGCAAGGATCAAATGAGGTCTAAGTGTCCTCCGTTGTTTGTCGATAGTGCTAATGCCTCGAGTAGTTAAATCTCAGGACGAGATTTTCTCAAGGTGGGGATACTGTGACAACCATGGCTTGAGCAAGTTAGTCAAACTGTTAGTGTTGACTTAGGTGCCTGTTGCAATGTATGATTTATGTGATTTTATGTGTTTATGTGGGTTTATATGTGTTTTTGAGGTATTGGTAATCAATCTATTGAGTGTGATCATCTCAATGAGATTGGTTTGGTGGTAAAATTGGTTAAGTTCATTTTGTTCACTTTCTGAGTGGACAAGAAATGATTTATTTGAGATCGAGCGTTTCTGTGTTAAATGTGTAAGTATTTTTACGTATATGTATTTTTGTGTTAGTTGTCTAAGATAGGTTTAGATTTTTAAGTGGTAAGTTAAGAAAAATGTAAATATTTTCTATTAGATAAAGTTTGCGTTGAAAAATGAAGAGTTAAAATAAGTATTTTAAAAGTCTAGTGAATTGCGTTTAGCAAAAGGTATAAAGTCAAATTTGTTATGGTTTTTATAAAAAATTTAACGGAAATACAAGTAATTGTATGACAATTGAAAAAAATTGAAAAAAATATAATAAATAAATAAAAAAAATAAATTAAAAGGCTATTCGGCCGAATAAAAGAAAAAAAAGAAAAGAAAAGAAAAGAAAAAAATAGAGTGTATAGGAAAATCAACACTAGCTAGGACTTTATCAGGATTACCGTAGGATCCTATAAATATATAAAAAAAAAATCCCTAAGCCCCTTATTGCAAGTTTGGACAATTTACAAGTGAAGAAAAAGAAAAAATTTTAGTTTCTTGGTTAAGGTATTTTCTAATCGTTGTTTAGTTCTAGTTATTTAATTTTTAATTAATGTAATCTAAGTATGATGGATTAGGGTTTATAAATTAGGGTTTATAAATTAGGGCTTTTATTTTTCTGGAAGTTTATAATGTTATAATAATTTTTTAATCATTAGTTTAATTGGTTACAAGATTTGACTATGTGTTAAGGTCTAGATCGCCCGAATTTGTGTTTAATTCACTGCAGAATTTTTTAGCAGTTTGTAACAGAGGCATAAATCATTCATAAAAATTCTAATCAACTCAATTTACAATCATACTGTTTTATGTAACCTCAGAGAGTCTACTTTCCAGAAAAGTTGGCCTCGTGAGTTTTTATGGTCGGGAAGTGGGTCAAAGGGTCGTTACAAAATCAGTGTGTAAAACAGTGACGAATTTCAGTTTTGGTTTTGATTTTTCTAAAAATACTTAGACATCTAGTTAGAGGCTAAAAATCACGTGGAAGTTAGTTTATATATTGTGTGTGACCCCTGAATTTTTTCTAAGTATGAAAGGAGGTCTAAAGTGGTCAGCTAGTGCCATACTTTTAGGAGGTCAGATTCTAGACGAATTTTGGACACTTTGGATTAATGAATTTCTAAAGGGTATTTGTAAAAGGGTAATGGCTTTGGGAGATCTATGAGAGGTTCATAGGACATATATGTAGCATGGTGAATTTTGGTTTGAATTGTGGAAGTGTTTAAGTGGTACGTTTAGGACGCGTAAGTGAGTATAAAATTCTGCTCAAAACCAGAAAATTTAAAGTGTAGCATTGAAGTGTAGATGGCATATGTAGGAGTTGGAAAAAGGGTTAAATCAAGTATAGAACTATGGTAGATAGCTTAGATATCCATCATAGTTGGAGTACTTTACATATTGGGTTGAATGCCTAATTGATGGTAGCTTATTGTGTGCTTAATTGTTTAGATTATCCGTGAAAGTGTTTGTGAGATTTGTTGCGATTCCTTTGGGAAAGTAAGCATCAGGTGAGTTTCATAGTCTCACTTTTAATGTTCTACATTGGGATGGAAATGATGCAAAGATATTTTGGATGTGTTTAATCACTGCGATTATGTTGTTTTACTTGAGGCATGAATGTTTATGTGGTTATTATAGGTGATATGCTTAATGTTGTTGGGATTGCTATGTGATTCCAGTTAGAGGTAGTGCTTTAACTTTCCAATCTAATTGGAGATTGAAATAAGATCCCATTTCTGTGTGATTCCGGTTGGAGGGTAGTGACTCTACTCATTCCAAATCTAACTAGAGGGTTGAAATAATACTCCATACTGTGTGATTCCGATCGGAGGGTAATGGATTACCCTAGGCTTTGTTATGTGGATCATGGGCATGTTTTGTCCTGTTGTGATTGATTACTACAGATAATACTACTAGACTTAGTGATGCCACAATCTATGCTTTTCTGGCCAATCAACCTAATGGGTCTCAGGTTGTTCATGAAGACCTAGAGCAAATCCATGAAGATGATCTTGAAGAAATGGATTTGAAGTGGCAATTGGCATTACTAAGTATGAAAGCAAGAAAGTTCTATCAGAGAACTGGAAAGAAGATTATCATCAATGGAAGTGATACTGCTGGTTATGACAAGACAAAGGTAGAATGCTTCAATTGTCATAAGATGGGACACTTTGCGAGAGAGTGCAGAAATCCTAGGAGTCAAGAAAATAGGAGCAGAAATCAAGACAGCTCAAGGAGAACTGTGAATGTGGAAGAATCTTCTTCTAAAGCTATGTTAGCTATAGATGGAGCTGGAGTTGATTGGAGCTTTATGACAGAAGAGGAAGTCCCTACCAACTTTGCTCTTATGGCATTCTCAGATTTAGAGGTACATAATAACAAAGCTTGCTCTAAAACTTGTCTTAAAAGTTTTAAAGATCTTAAGTCTCAGTATGATAATTTAAGAATAGAGCTTAATAAATCTAAATCTGATCTAGCCAACTATAAAAGAGGTTTAGCTTCTGTGGAAGAACAACTAGTCTTCTACAAGAAAAATAAGGGTATGCTTTGTGATCAAATTGCTGTTTTTAAAAGAGATGCCTCATTTAATGAATCAGAAATTAATGCTCTTAAAATTCAGATAGAAAGACTTAAGAAAGAAAAAGAGAGTAATCAGGTTAAGATTGACAACTTTGAAAATGCCTTTAAGAGCTTAGATAAATTGATAGGAAGTCAAATATCTGATAACAATAGAAAAGGTGTGGGGTATAATGCAGTTGCACCTCCACCTACAGGCTTATTTGCACCTCCACCTACTGTGCCTATTAGTAATGTATTCCATACTCATATGCTTATTAACCATACTAACACTTTTTAGTTCTTACATATTAACATGCTATATTTTTGTAGGTGTTAACAGAAGATGACATAAACCAGCATTGCTACACTAAAACCAGGAGAACAAAACCGCATACTAGAAGTGAAAGTTTACCGCAAGTAGATTTCCAAAAGCGTACCCAACATGAGAGAAATTGGATTTTGCTGCATCCTAATAGACAGAGAGGTAAAAAATCTCAACTTCCTAATAAACATTAGGCTTACAGTGACTCAAAAGATAATAACAATATGATAACAGGGCAACGCCATCCAGGCGAACATGGACGTCAACAACATAGAACACTTCAATCCAATGCTCAAGCTCGGTGTTGCTTACAAAATATCAAGGTTTATCTGCGATCCAATAAGCCCATACCATTAAACGCTAGAAAACAAAATAAGTCTCAAATTTATGAAAATCATAAATTTCAAAATCCTAATAGGACAAGAGCAATAATTCCCAAATCATCACTTCGAATTTCTATCATACAATCAGCTGGCGTCAAGAATTCCTTACCGAGACGAAAATTCAAGGATGGTTTATCCAGTCCTAAGAGGTATCATCTACTTTTCATAACTATAAAAACAAGTATATGAGCTTAACAAACACCACCTATGATGCACAGATTAGGATGTATAAGATCCATCAGTGACATATTTCTTTTTGAAAATGCTAAGCGAAGTCAAAGCTTCCGCAGGAAAGTGGATAATGAAAATCTAGAGTCAGTAAAACTCCAAATTTGATGTCCGTCTTTACGATATATTTAGCCTTCCAATAACAATTTAACTTAGATTTTTAATACTACTTACAAACCTATTTCCTTTCATGCAGTTGAAACATCGTCAAGTTTACGATGTGGGATGACTTGGCAAAACAATTTGACAAAAAGACGATAAACATAATAGAATCGCCAGTGATCATTGTCGTAAGCTCTTGCCGAGTCTCAAGGTTTAACAATATGTAATAACAACTTAACAAAGGCTTTTACATGTCTAAGTAGAACAGTAACATAAGCCTCCCCGGTTATAGATTTCCAACTAGCAGCCACTCCTGCCACCCACTATTACATTAACCCCGCGACACCAGAGGCAGAACAATCACGTGCTGAGTAAGTACTACTAAAAACATGCAAGTTCTTATACGAAACTTTATCAACGCAGTTGACATCCAACAAACACTACTAATTTGTTGCAGATGCGAGCAAGAGTATAGCTTGAATCCACCACTTCAGATCTCTAAATATCCCCACCAAGACCCATAAATGGAAAAGAAGAGGAACTGAGAAACTTTGGACATACTGTTGCAATAAAATACTGCCAGCTTCAAGGTTTGTACAAAACAATTATTACCACAGGCTTACAAAAGTTACACTTAAAATAAAAAAAGGTCAATACTGCTAGGCAAATGATGGGCAAAAATATTAGTACTGCTAGACCAAAGTTAATACTACTAGTGTTAACTTAGTACTGCTGGGTTACCGTTTACACTGTTTGGTGACTAACTCTTTGATACTATGCTGATTCATGACTAACTTGGTCAGGGTGAAGGACCAACAGTCACTATTGAGTCCCAACCACACCCATTGTTTCTCCAACTATTTCACAACCCACTACATCTCACCCAATGACATCACAAGAACAACCTTCACAAGTACTTACACCTAAACCAATCACTACTCCTACATCCCTACCTTTAACTGAACCAACAATTCCATAAACAACATCTTCCATGCCCCATGATTCATCTCTCTCAGGAGGTTACACACCTGAAAGTGACGAGGGCAGCAAAAACTTAATGAATTAACAGAATTGTGTACCAAACTATCTGAAAAGTAACCATCTTGGAGAAAGATCTCAAACAGACTAAGCAGGTTTATGGTAAGGCTCTTACTAAGTTGGGGAAAAAGGTCAAACATTTGGAAGATCAGCTCAAGTCTATAACAAAGAGGAGAAAGTGTTGGTCTTTAGATCATTCATTAAACAAGATATATATATTAAAGAACAAGATGTATAAAAGAAAGAATTGTTGTAGGTTTGTAGCTTGTGAGGGATAATGAACTAGCGAGAGGAGGGATTATTTATAGCTCCAAACCCTAGCTCTCTTACACTAATGGCGGCCATGTAAGGGCCTTATGATGGCCCCCGACCCCCAATTTCGGGCTTTTACATTACATGCCCATTTACAACTAAAAACATGTACAAACTAGTTATTTAACGTATACACTTTTTCGTACATCTTCGAGTGACCGAAACTTCATTGTTAGACGGAATTTCGTATCTCTAACAATCTCCCCCAAGATGAGGTCATGAGAATCTTCAAAACAGGTCGCTCGAACAAGCAGTGAAATCTTGAATATATGAATTAACTTACATACACTGCCGATGTTTCTTTATCTTGTAGTCGTTGTGGGGTATTCACTTGATGTGCTTCACTTGTGCTTCAACAGATCCGAAAATAAGAAAGAATATATGATTGCTGCATTATTTTTGTAATCTGCTATCTTGTGATCTTTACTTCTTGCCTTTTTCTGAACTTTGGAATGACATGCTCATACCTGCTGAAATCTTGAAAGCTGTCTTGAATATTCTTCTACTAATCATCATAACATAAACATTTGAAGAAGATATATAATTCAGAGTTGTAGAGGCTTTAAGTATTTGGCTTTCTTGATTTCTTTAGATAGAATTCGTCAGGTAGTAGAGTATGAGCATGTGTCTTCATCAAATGGAATTAGAATCGCCATGTTTTGTTTCAAAATAGTCACAACAAAAATTGATTTTATGAAAAAATCACTCAATGTGTTCTAGATATAAATATTTTTTGAACACACTAAGTGTGTTATATTTTGAAGGATGCCGTGTATAGATGATACTCATCTGGTCGGTTAATAATCATAACCACCAATCCGTGAAGGACGATGATTATAGTATAAATACTGCGCGTGTGGAATAGATTAATTATTATAAGAACTTTCTTGACAGTTTTCCGGCTCGTGAAGGCATTTCCTCTAATACCGTAAGTACAGATTCCCTAATTGTCCGCGGTTCTTAAAACTTAGATGTACCGTAGACTTTCACACTAAATATTTTTTTTTTTTTTAATTTATTTTTTTTTCTTTAACTACTAGAATAGTAAAGAGTGAGTCTGTCCAGTGATAAAGTAGTTAAACTTATCTGCGACTTAGTCCGTATAATTCCAGTTCAACGTTTTACTTCTTAATACAATTAAGTACTGTAGAAGGCCTGTGGCAAAAATGATTAGAAAAACCATTCGAGTGCATAAGAAAAAATTATTTGGAAACATCAACGAAGTTTAATTCAGAATGTACTGATTTGATGTTTTGAAAAATATCTCGAAAAGATATTAAAGTGCATCGGGAAATCCAAACTTATACAAGTATTGTAAGGAAATCTACTTCAATAGGGGGCGCAGTCCGAAGACAGCATGAATTTCATACGAATCCCCTGGGTGTTATAGTACAACTCTATTCGCATTATGCAACCTGAACATGATCAAAAAGATTAAGTGTATGATATCAAGATCGTTGTGTAGAACCCAAAACCTATTAATATCTTGACATTTTGGAATATAATATCAGCTTTTACTCCCTCTACACCATGGCTTCGACCAATCGAAACATGTTAGCACATGCATGGATATGACTTAGAAATCAATTGAATCATTAGTTATCAGGTTACATTTAAGTCACATTTTTCTCCCTCGATCAAATTTATGAAAGAGATGAATGGTTTTTGATCAAGAATGACTATAAGAAGCAAACTCCCCCTCAATCATGGGAGGTGAGTGAATGAGCCCCCCATTTATCAAGTGATTTACTGAAAACAAGACCTTTTAAATTTACCATATGTTGTTGTCGTTTCATCTTGTCAGCAATAGAATCAGCAACAGGCTATCTTGAAAACTGCAAAAAAATTGTTAGCAGAAAACATTTCCCCGCAAACACTGACCCGTGTCTTGTTGGTAAAAAACAATGTATATACGAGGAAACATGGCCGGGTTCTAAATGGTCCGCACCAAAAAGTTGGATAAAAATCATGTTTAGTCGAGTTCTATTGGCGACAAACTATCCTATGGGTTCTAAGTAGGTTACAGTATGATGGTAACTATAAGCCATATTACTAACAAAACTAAACTAAAACTAACTAATTTTTTTTAGAGGTCTAATATCTACTAAAACAAAAAAAATTATACAAACAAAGAGACTTTGTTACTCGTTATTTTGTAGAATCAGCAGAGTTTCTGGAGACATTTGTTGCACACCAAGGAGTGGGAGTAGAGTTTCAAAGCGTTCCCTTGGTAAGGCTTTCGTAAGTGTTCAGCCGTTGGTAATTGGTTTCTACAAAATATAACTCAACAATACGCCTTTCAACTGCTTTGATGAAATGGTGTTGGATATCAATGTGCTTTGATCTGGAGATGTTGAACACTGTCTGCTGCTTAAGCGATGGCACTTTGAATTAAAACCACAATACATGGGAATTAGCATTGAATACAAAATCCGTATCGAAAGCTGCAAACGCATCTAAAGGATTTGAGCACAACATCCTGATAAAGCTATGTATTCAGCTTCAGAGGTGGAGATAGCAGTACTCTTTTGCTTTTTCGAAGACCAACTAACAAGTCTGCCTCCGAGAAATTGAGCAATTAACAGAAGTACTTCTCCTTGTATCTTGACACCTCTGCATATTCAGCATATGCAAAAGCTGATTGCGCCAAAACCAGAGTCTTTCGGATACCATAAACCCATGTTGAGGGTTCCTTTCAGGTAACGAAAGATCCTTTTAATAGCATGAAGATGCATTTCAGTAGGCTTAGCCTGATAACGAGCACACATACAAACAACAAAAACTATATCAGGTCTACTAGCCGTGAGATACATAAGGCAGCCAACCATACCACGATAACGTGTAGGATCAACCAACTTGCCACCTATGTCCTCATTAAGTTTGTCTAGAGCACCCTGAATCTAAATACCATAGGACAATCTGTACAACCTGAAATAACACAAACATGTCCTGTGAATGGATTCCCTAAGGATCCGGTTAGTTATCATGCAAATAAATCAGAAATCCCTATGGTATATAGCCTTCGTCCACTAAGTTGACAGCAGAAACCTAGAGATAACAGTAGTAGGGGAACTAGAACTAACACTTAGGGAAAGTTCTAAAGGCTTAGCAATGGGTGTCAAGGATTTCTTTGGGCCATAGATATCACACAAAAGGAATTATCGGCCAGTAGGCTTCCACTAAGGAACAATTCTGGGAGCAACGGTAATATATGTCTTCCTAATATACTTAGGAGTCGTCTTAGGATGGAGCAACTGTGGTTTTTAGCTTGATTGTATTCTTAGACGGATATTCTAATCCACAAGGCAAACTATATGATTTAAAGAAAACATAACAATTATCACAAGCACCACAAAACTTCATTTTTATTTGAAACATAACCAAAACATTTGACATCTAAAGAAGAATTTAACATTTTTCTTTTTATTCAAATTCCTAGGGTGATCTTCTATTCTCCTGGCACTCACATTCTTAGAAGGCAAAACTCTAGACTTCTGGTTATCACTTTTAGACTGGGTTTTGCTCACTCCTGCGGCAGGTTTCATTCCTGTAGACACAATCCATTTACGTTAGGTTTTTTCTGGCTTATTATAGTGTTTGTTTGGTAGTGTCATAGTGAGGCTCTGGTTAGGTTCCTGAAAGTAAATGTTCTTCTAGGGGTCGGTGGTATCCAATCAGCTCGTTATGGTGGGGGGATATACTTTGAGCTAAATGGCATACATTCTAGGGCAAGGACCTTAGTTTTTGGTTGTCTTAGGTCCACTAACTTGGGTGTAACAACCTCACTAGGTTTCATTTTGCTATTCATCATGTACAGGCAGCGAGGTTTCTCAGGAGATGTGGTGCGAGAGTAGGTACTGGCTTTTGACTGTTCTTGATACCGTCGATTTTGTTTCATAATTCTCTATCGTATACCCAGCATTCTGATTCTAGAGATTAGATATTATCTTTTAACTGGGTTTTTTCGTTTTTTAAGGCATTCTTATCAAAGATACCTACAGGGGAACTACATTCACTTACTTTTCCATTGCAATGGTTTTTTTTATATATATATTTTCCTCATCTTTTTTGAGCATGCAAAATTCCTATGGTTTTCATCTCTCCCTGAAGCTGATCCTTTAATTGTTAATTTCAAAAAATTGCATTAGAAGGCAATAGAGTTGGAGTTATATCGCAAAGACTTTGTTTTTGAATAGCCTCTTTGTAATTTTGAAATTAACTGTAGATTACAGATCATCTTTGAATTAAAAGCAGATCGTTGTCTAAATCACTAATCATTTGTTGCTTTTTCAAAATTTAGCTTTCATGTTCAAGAACCCTATGGTGTTTTCCCTAATGCAACTCGAGTTGAGTTCAGCACACATGCAATCAGAAATAGGGGGCACAACGTTAACAGAAGCAAGCACAATAGAGCAGATATCTTTAGCAAATACTATCAGATTTAAGCACTATAAGAAATCATCAGATTTTTCATTCTCTATTTGCAAGGATCTTTTTCTCAAGCAAAGTTTGTTCATACTCGTGTCCAGTTCGTCAAAGTACGTTTGAACTCAGTTACTTCATTACAGAGGTTGGTATGTAAGTTTTGAAAACCTTGTTTGATGTTGTTATAAAATGGTATAATAGCTTCATCAAAACATTTTTTAAGATAACAAAAGCTCATATTGCAAACCTGAAGATAGTTTGTGCATGTGTGGTTCTCTCTTTAATGATTTATCGAATTGGGAAAATTCTGCTTTTAAGTACCATAAAGATCTTGTACTTGTACTCCCCTCCTCTTTTTTATTTGCTGGGATAGTACGACAAAGGAGTCAAAGTTTTGGAGGATCACTAGTTAGTCTCGCAATATCAGTGGCAGAAAGCCAAAAAGCTGTTTCTCGGGGACTGTTCCTTATTGAGGAACAAATGGTCATACAGGGCATTCAACTTAGCTTAGTTCAATGGGTTTAACCTGCCCTGGGGGGGTTTTTTTTTTTTTGAGGGGGGGGGGGGGGAAACCCCCCCAAATTTTCATGCGACGACTTCTGTCTATGCAAGGTCTTCATCACTACCATGCACCTCGTAACACCGAGCATGGCACGGGTTGTAAAAAGTATATGGCCATCATACAATGCGTTTGGGATAACGAGCCTTTTCCCATACCACGGGTTACTAAATCCTAGACCTATTTTATGAATATTCACTTTGAAGCAATCAT
Organism: Tanacetum coccineum; assembly: GCA_026074375.1. Lineage (NCBI taxonomy): Eukaryota > Viridiplantae > Streptophyta > Magnoliopsida > Asterales > Asteraceae > Tanacetum > Tanacetum coccineum. The sequence goes on from BQNB010000306.1 coordinate 177,986, forward strand.
AGCGTTGTTTGGATAACAAAGGACTAGTTGGGTGGGCATTCATCTGAAACTTTTGTATAGACTAGTAGCAACTTGGTTAGCACTGTTTTAAACAAACCAATCTCCTCAAGGTACTTAATCCTCAAGTGTTTTCTTTTCTGACGTTACGTTTTAGTTTCGCAGGTCAAGTTACGCAATAGGTTGCCTCTTTCTTCTAAGGTGGTCTTAAGTGACTCAGTTTCTTGCTTAAGCTCGGCATTTTGTTTGTTACGGGCAAGTATGACTTGGTCATTTTCTAGTTTTACCTTGTTATGTTCAAGACGGGCTAATTCGAGCTTGCAACGGTCAAGCTCGGCCGTTAGGGTGGCATTAACAAGGGCTATTTTTTTTTTTTTTTAATTTTTTTTTTTTTTTTTATTTGGTTAACCTTAGGGATGTCTTCAACTTGTGGGTCAATTTCAGATAAAGTATTTAACATATAGGCAGCAGAGGGTGGGATAGGAGGATGCCTCGTATGTAAATTTGACTTTCTTTGGTGGCAGGTACTGATCATACGGGATTCGAATAATCTTCAAGTACTCGTCATCATCAGAGTCGAGTTGTTGTCATGTTGGTACCTTAGGTGACAAAAGAATGAGACATAGTTCACATGATAGTATCTTTAATATGCCGTACCTCATAATTGGATTGGAGCTGGATGGATAGATTAGCCATGAAGACTGCTGCAGCATTGGGTTCATCATTCCACATCTGAATATAAGCATCTTCTGGTGACCTGGAACATGTTATCGGTTCAGTGCACTTGAGTCTTCTCAGACTAATTGTTGAATGATTGATCGTGAGTGATGTTGATATTTTTGTTTTGGATTCGGTATCAGAAGTTCTGGTTTGATTCGGATTTGGTAGGTTCTGGTTACGGAAAAAACTACTGAGTTTCGCCTGTAAATTCGGTCTTTGAAATTTTTACCTTTTGGCAATAACGTACTACAGGAATTAGTTTGACAAACCAAATCCAATTTATATCAAAATACTATTTGGTAATAATTATTAACTAAAATAAGTTTGACTAAACAAAGCAATTTATTTCCGAAAATAAACTTTTGGTAATTTATTATTACCTAAAATAAGTTTTGACTAACCAAGCCAATTTATAACCGAAATAACTTTTGGTAATAATTATTACCGAAAATAAGTTTGACTTAAGCCAATATTAATTTATATCCGAAAATAACTATTGGACATTAATTATTTCCGAAAATAAATTATGTGATGATTCGTGTAAAAGATTTTGTATGAACACGAATTTATGATCCGAATTTAAAAATGATCCGACTTTGATTTTATTTGATTGAAAACAAGATGGTGGTGATGATTATTGATTAAGCAAACACCATCTTGATAATCAAGAATGATAACATACAAATAAAAGCTACGGAATCAAAGACAGATTGAAGTACTGTAAAGGTGTATATGTAAATCAGTTTACAGATTATATCAACAAACACTTGGTTCTTGTTCCAATTGTGGTCTTTAGATCATTCATTAAACAAGTTATTATTATATTTAAAGAACGAGATGTATAAAAGAAAGAATTGTTGTAGGTTTGTAGCTTGTGAGGGATAATGAAACTAGGAAGAGGAGGGATCTATTTATAGCCTCCAAACCCTAGCTTCTCTACACTAAATGGCCGGCCATGTAAGGCCTTATGATGGGCCATTTCGGGCTTTTACATTACATGCCCATTTACAACTAAAAACATGTACAAACTAGCTATTTAACGTATACACTTTTTCGTACATCTTCGAGTGAACGAAACTTCATTGTTAGACGGAATTTCGTATCTCTAACAGAAAGGCAAAGATGGTCATTTCAGACGAAGAAGAGGATTTGGTCTTAGAGGATCCTTCCAAACAAGGGAGGAGACTGAATATGAAGATGTAGAGACTGAACATACAGAAGAAGTTAAGTATGGTGACATCTTTTAGCAGATTACCCCTTCAAAAGTTCCACAAGGTGAAGAACAAAGTCAAGAAAGTTCTGAAGTTCACCTTGATGTTCTCAGTGCAGCTAAACTTCTTGCAGATGCATCTAGAGAAAAGACTTTCAAAAGCTACACCAGAAGAAGAAGTTGTTAGGATATCATTTCATCACCTCAAACACAAAAATAAGAAAAATAGATTTTAGAGAGAGAAAGTAAAAAACAAAGAAAAATGGTTACTAGCACATTGAAAGAAAAATGAGAAGCAACACCCTCTCCACACTTGGAGAGGGCTTTAAATAGTTACAAGAGAGGACTATTCTTGTGGGCTTTGTGTTGGGCCGGTTCATAATACAAATGGGCTTGAGCCCGACAACTAGGCCCAACTAGCTTAAATAAATTCTCGTAAACCATGTTTTACTTATACAAGGCTCGGGAATATATAATGACCATCACTTTACTAAAAACACGGCTAACAATCTCCCCTTAAGGGGTGGTCATTCAATTATGGATCCTTCTTGTGACGTCTTAAGTCTTGGAGCCTTGTATTCTTGGAAATTTCTTTTGACATTCCATTTGCATGCTTGTGATTATGGATCTTGATCTGTAACTTGATTTTCTTTGACAATTACTGATAATCGTGGTCTTTGCCTTGATTTTTTCGAATAATGTGATACTCTAAAATCTTTATCTTGCATCTTTATGCCGGCTTGCGATCTTGTGTCTCACCCATGTCAAGATCTTGAAAAGTCTTGCTAACAATATCCTCAACATATTCTTTTAACATGATTACTTGTACACAATAATGTTCTTATGTCGATGTTGCTTGTTCCTTCAGAGATTGCGGAAGACTTTGGATAGTTTGAGCTTTCATCAAGTATAATCTTTGTGGATTGATCATGAGGTCTTGGAATCTTGACTGACATGGATAGAAGTGCTACCGTAAGAGAACCTCGGCAAGTTTAGGTTAGAGATAAACATTATGGACGGAAAAGTGTCTTTGTCACTTCGTCGGAATACGGTACAAATATCCATGGTTCCCGTTACTCAGTATAAAAATTACTGCCTGTGATAGGTGAATTCAAAAGAGTCTCCCTTGACAGGGTTTCGCTAGCTGCACTAGCGTTTCGTGTTACCGGAGCGTCTCAATGCAAAGGACTACACTGATAAGAGTGAATCAGTTAGTTATATCTTTCTGATTGAGTCGTCAATTCATATTACTGGAAATAAGTTGATTCATATAGGATGTACCATCGTTTCTTCCAGTTGACACAAGTTTGATTCATATAGGAATCCTCGCAAGTCACCTACCAAGAGCTTGTTTCGATGTTGGCTCAGAAGGATTTCCATCTTTGCTGTGAATATAAAGAGTATCACTTGATGTTCTGGCAATTTTCACAAGATAATGCGTCCTGACTATAATGATACCAAATGATGTATAATGATGTACCATACATTTTGTATATTGGGAATTTTGTGGACCAAGTGAGATTTTTTGATGAATCTCGTTGGCTCTAGACTTATAAGTGCATACTTTGTTATTTGGTAATTCGGAGGTGGAGCGGACTGCCCACCTTTTCAATATCAACGATCTTCGAAATGAGAAAAGTCGATAGGAATGTGTTGATCTCCATGAGAATTGGAAACAGAAATCTTCTTGAGAGTTTTGAGTGGCTAAGAGGGTTGTGCATTGCATACTGGGTCATGATGACTTGTCTTTAATATAGATATCTTTGTGATTTATCTGATAGATTATGCATTGACCCTGGTTTCTGCTAAGGTTGTATGGAGGGTCTTCTTTCCTTTTCACACCTTGATCTTACAATTCTTTTTCATTCTTCAACACCTACAGTGCTTACCGTGCTTCATGACTGTACCTTGTTGGGTTTATTCCAGCACTAGTCCATCTCAGTCAGCACTATTCCCTTATTTCAATTTACTCCTTTCTTTCAACATACCTAGGACTTTCTATCTATCTAATGGAGTGTTCCTGGGTAGATCCTCGGTTCTGGCTGGGATCATGGAACTGAATTATACCTTAACACCTTAACTGCCTTATAACTCCTCGAGAAATAACAGTTGGTCGGTCTTTGAGTTCTTGCCATGAAGATCCATTAAAACCCATTTGATGGAAAAATCAATCACGTGTCGGAGATAATATTTGAGACACATTTGAGTGTTTCCAGAGTTTACCAGAAAAGCTCCCCTAACATATGCACATATTATGAAAGAATTTTTGCACATGCGAGTTTTTGAAGCACTATAGATTGAAGGATTGTGTAACCATTATTCAATCCGTATTGATCACCATTTTATCACTATTCTCCCCTCAAAAATTTGCATTATGTGTTTTACATTTTTTGACAATTAGTGAATTTAAAACCAAGTTACTGTCGGAATTCACATGAGCCTAACAAAGTCTGGGGAGAACAGAGTGCATGCAGAATGAATCATATTATTATACTCCCCCTCAATTATAGAATAGATTGAAACTTGGAGTGGGAGTTTGTTGAGCACACAATTTTGAAAGAATTTGAAATTTTCTTTTGATGAATATCATGAAAAAATGTGTAAACAGGAAATATGTGAGTTATAATCTTATTTACATCATTTTCCTTAGAACTTCCTTGAGCATTCAAACTTTGATATTAGTTTATAGACTTTGCTCAAGACGAGAAGATATGAGCTTCCCGTTGTTTAGGATAAATGTACATAAATGAACATTTTCCTTTCTTTGGAGACCGAGTCCTAAGCTGACATTTACTTAGAAGTCGTAGAGAAAAAGTGAAAGGACATGTTTTGAAAGCATTTGAAACTCTCGCTCGAACTTCATTTATTCACCTGTGTTAATATTAATCAACATTTCTAGGTGCGCAAATGTTATCGGAGTCGTGAGACATGTTGGGAGATTCTTTTTTGTATTTTTTGAAATTTTTTGATTTTGTATTTTGTTTTTATAGGTTTTATATTTTTATATTTTGTTTTTCTTGGTTTTATATTTTTGTATTTTGTTTTTCTGATAAAATATATACAAAGAATTACTGAGATTTTGCAAGACGTTCAAGTTCTTTAGGAGATAAACTGCGCATACCAAGGCGACGAACCAAATAGTTGAATCGGTCTACTGGAAGAGCTTTGGTGAAGAGGTCAGCCAGTTGGTAATCTGTCTTGACAAAATACAGTTCAATAGTACCCTTTTCCACGTGTTCCTTTATGAAATGGTAGCGGACAGCGATGTGTTTTGTTCTTGAGTGTTGGACTGGCGTTGCAGGACTATTGGCTCGGCTTATTTCGAATCACAGTAGATTGGGGGTCAATCTTGTTGAAGTGGAAAGCCATAGTCGTTAACTGTGTCCCGCATCCAAAGGACTTGGAGTCACAGCAAAACGGATAGAGACACATATTCTGCTTCCGCGGTAGACAACGCAGTACAGTCTTGTTTCTTTGAGGACCAGCTAACCAACTTTTCGCCTAAGAATTGAGCTCCACCGGAAGTACTCTTGAAGGTGTCTTTACATCCCGCATAATCAGCATCTGAAAATCCGGTTAGTTCAAAACCAGAATCCTTCGTATACCAAAGACCCGTATTAACGGTTCCCCGGAGATAACGAAAGATCCTTTTAACCTCCTTGAGGTGCTTCTCGGTTGGCTTAGCCTGGTACCGAGCACATAAACAAGTAGCATGTACAATGTCCGGTCTACTAGACATAGATACATTAGGGCACCAATCATGCTACGATATTTCGTTGCATCGACTAGAGACCCATTTTGATCAAGGTCAAGCTTGTCTTTGATCTCCATTGGAGTACCAACGGGATCACATGATTCCATTCCATATTTTTTAAGGATTTCTAACACGTAGTTGGACTGGTTTATAAAGATGCCACAGGGGGATTGGTTAACCTTGTAACCATGAAAAAACGTCATTTCCCATCATCGACATTCGAAAGCGGCTTTCATGAGGTCAGAAAATTGTTGGGTTTACTAGGGTGTGTAGATAACCAAAGCTAATATCTTTCAACATAGACCTGTACCACATAAGATGTACGTTCGAAAGCGCCTTATAGACAACGTTGGATCAATTGTGCCTTTGAAGAAGTGATTCTGTAGGAGAAACATTGACAATTCTTCGTACCATGCCCTTGGTGCTTGCTTTAACCCATATAGTGCCTTCTTTAACTTGTAGACATGGCTTGGGTGATCAACATCAATGAAACCTTCAGGTTGATACATGTACACGTTTTCTTTTAACGTACCATGAAAGAAAGCAGTTTTTACGTCCATTTGAAACACAGTGAATGATTTGTGTGCAACATATGCCAAAAATATCCTGATAGCCTCCATTCTAGCAACCAGAGCGAAGGATTATTCGAAATTGATTCCTTCCTCTAGGCAGTACCCTCTCACAACTAGACGAGTCTTGTTTCTAATGACCGTGTTCTCTTCATCATGTTTGTTTTTAAATAGCCATTTCAAAGTAAGGGGTTTTATGTTATCTGGAGTAGGAACTAACACCGATACATCAAGCCTTTTGAACCGGAGAATCTCTTCTTGCATTGATTCAATCCATGCAGGGTCTTTTAGAGCCTCTTTGACAATACTTGGTTCCATAGTGATTACAGTTAATGCATACATGCACATGTCACCATCTGTTCAGAGTTGATTCCTTGTCAAAACTGGCCATGAGGGTTATCCTATCACTTGTTCAAGAGGGTGATCTTTAATCCACTGATATTCATGAGGGTATGATTGGTAAAACATATGCATGTTCGATGGATCCACATATTGTGAAGATGATGATTCAGCAGCACTTGTAGATGGAGTAGCAAAAGGGTTAACAAACGTATTCCCATTGAACATAACATTTGGAACATTGTCCAACAACTGCTTCAAGTTAGAGTGGAGCTTGATTATTTTATTGTTGAACATGTTGTTGTTGTGTTTCGAGCTCATCAACATCTGGTGAAGTGTTTGGAATATTTGTAGCTTGAGAGGATGAATTTGTTGGTGTCGGTGCGGTGTCTGCTATTGTTGTAGTTGCCATTGGAGTCT